>JAJPUD010007109.1:0-28927 GCA_023553655.1 Myrmecobius fasciatus
TCTTAACTCCTGCTCTCATCACTAGGTCAACCCACTTTCCTTTGGGTCCTCCATTTACCTAATGACAACTCCAATTCTTCAAAGGGTCCTATTTTTCAGATGCCCATCCACTGCAGGCCTATTCTTCCATTCCCTCTGCATGAAACTCATCTGAAACTCTTTGGAGACCACCAGTTTCATAATCTGTAGCTTTAGCACACTGGTATTTCCTGGGAAAGGTTTGGGGTCATAAAAGCAGCTTTGCAGTTTCCCAAGACAACTACTTCCTGTCTTGGTTTAATGGATAGGGAACTAGATTTGGGAGTTGGCAAGATGGGAGTTCAAATCTCCTTCTGACACACACTGGCCATGATCATTTAAGCTCTCCAAGTCTGAGATTATTCCCCAGAATTTAACTACCAAGTCACAGATAAGTATTCCACACTGGGAATTTCCCACCATTACTGAAATCATCTGGTATGTAACCATGTCATACATTTGGACTTAGTATTAACCCAAGTTCTGAGTCCTGGGAGGAAGATGAAGAGGAGGAGGAGAAGTTAGCATAACTGTACCTACTTTTCAGCATCCTCCTTATATCCTTTCAAGATATCCAATTCCCTTTGTACTTTCCCAAGGCTTCCAGCAAATACCTATACCCATCCAGGCCCGGCCTATCTCCCCCAAATTCTCCCTCTCCTGTCTCTTGATGCAGCCACATCAATGATATATTAATGTGATGGAATCATTTCATCAATGGGATTGAACTATTTCACACTAATATGTGAATGACCGGTAGCCCCAGTGACAATAACTTTCTTAATGGGACTTACATTTTTTAAAGAGTATGCTACCCTAAAGTTTAAAGTTTAAAAAAAAAATTGATTTAAAGATAAGGGACAAGAAAGGCAAATCTTAAAGTTTAAAGTTTTTTTTAAAAAGTGACTTAAAGAGTATGCTATCTCAGACACTTAATACTTCTTAACTGTCTGACTTTGGACAATTCATTTAACCCCAGTTGCCTCAGCAAAAACAAAAACAAAAACAAACAAAAAAAAGTGTATGCTAGTTAAATCATACGAA
Source organism: Myrmecobius fasciatus (assembly GCA_023553655.1). NCBI lineage: Eukaryota > Metazoa > Chordata > Mammalia > Dasyuromorphia > Myrmecobiidae > Myrmecobius > Myrmecobius fasciatus. The sequence goes on from JAJPUD010007109.1 coordinate 1,063, forward strand.
TCTCTGATTTCAATTACAAAATGAAGTGCAAGAGAAAATTGAAGGGTGGGAATGTGAGAGGAGAAAAGGTGGACAGACACCCCTGGCTAGGTCCTTGACAGCCATCTGCATTTGAGGGTCTTTTGTAACTCGGGTCTTCCTGGCTCCAGAGTTGGCCCTGTCTACATGATGCTACAACATCACGTCTACAAATATCAGAGATTACTCTTCTATCTGTAGCCTCCACACTCTCCTACAACTAACCCCGCTCTCAGTATATCTAACAGGCCAATGAAATGGAGGAACAGTGGGTGGTCCTGGCCCTGCTCCTTAGCTCTAGATCCCAGATAGAAGGATGAATCATAACAGAATATTTTCATTTTTTTAAAGGAGAATAGTTGCCGGCGCCATGGATTTTCCATTTGGTTGGACTCCCTAGCCAGGAGGGCCCTGGTCTTGCCTTACCATTAGGCTGATGAACAAATTACTTAGGACCATAGACTTGGACTTGGAAGAGGCCTTAGGTTATCTACTTCATTAACAAATTATTTAACAAATTAACAAATGAGAAAACTGAGGTTTGAGAGATGAAGTGGCTTGCCTCAGGAGACACCCATAGGGTCAGAGCCACTGGAAGAAGGAGGAGGAGGAATAAGAAGAGAAGCAGGAAGAAGAATAGAAGGAGAAGGGGGAGGAGGAAAAAGTGGAGGAGGAGGGAGAAGACAAAGAGGAGGAAGAGATGGAGGAGGAGGAAGAGGAAAAGGAGGAGGAAGAGTCGTAGGAGGAGGAAAACAAGGAGGGAGAAGAAGAAGAAGGGAAGGAGAAGGAGGAGGAGGAAGAAGAGGTGAAGGAGAAGGAGAAGGAGGAGAAGGTAGAGGAACAAGCGGAGGTGGAGGAGGAGGAGGAGGAAGAAGAGGAGAAGGAGAAGAAAGAGGAAGAGGAAAAGGAGAAGTAAGAAGAGAAAAATAGAAGAAAGAAGAAGAGGAGGAGGAGGAGGAAGGGAAGGGAAGGAGAAGAAGAAAGAGGAGGATAAGGAGAAAAAGGAGGAGGAAGAGGAGGAGGAGGAAAGAAACAGAAGGAAGAGGAGAAAGAAAGGATGAAGAAAAAGAGGAGGAAGAGGAGAAAGAAGAGAAGGAGGAGGATGAAGAGGATGGGTGGGGGAGAAGTCCTAGCAGGCACTTGACTGATGCAAGACTTCTGGAATATCCAGGGTGGCCAGCTCAGCCTCACATTCCAAACTTGTAATGAGAGAGGGGAGAAGGCAAGGAAGCTGGAGAGGAGGAGGAGGCGCTTATTTCAAGGTCAAAGGCCCTCTTTGATCTCTCCCAGTAGGACTTTCTCTTGGAGGACAATTAGGCCTTTAAGATGTCAATCTCCCCAGCAAGAGGTACGAAAGGGACCAGTCCCAAAGCTTTGACCGCTTGGGGATTGTGCCCAGTAGGATGGCATGCTGGGGGCACTCGCCAAGCCCCTTTGGCATATGCTGCCCAGCTCCATTTTCTTTTCTCCCTCACCCTATCTTTAGCAGGTCCTGCCCCATGTTAGCCCAACCCGAGCACCCACATGACTCTCTGACTCCTTTGTTGAAATCTTTCATGATGAGCCACATGTCCCTCAAAATGCAGCTGGACTCCTGGGCATCCACAGTGACTGCGTGTCTATTCTCAGGCCTCCATGTTCCTGTGAGCTGTGAATCACCCATCTCCACCTCCTGCCAAATGGTGAATGCAGCTGATGATCCAGGAAGCCCCAGGAAGCCTGAGGCCCGATTTAACAGTGCCATGGCCCCCCTTCCAAAGAGTGAAGAGAGGTGGATCTTTCTTCTGTCATTACTGTACTTCTGGGAAGCAGAAGCAGTAATAATTATCCCAGTGTTCCAAATAATAATGTAACAGCAGATAATTCTTGAAAGTTTGCAAAGCACTTTACATATCGGATCCTCATTTGATTCTCACAACAATCAAATAAGGCAGCTATTATTGTTATCCTGATTTTACATATGGGGAAACCAAGGCACGGGTTAAGTGACTTGCTCAGGATCACATAGCTAGTATGTGACTGAAGCAGGATTTCAATTTAGCCCTTCCCAATTCCAAGTTCAGCGCTCTATTTACTATCTATCTATCTATCTACTATATCACTTATATCCTGTGTAAATGATACATAATGGACACTTCATAAACATTTGTTAAATGGACAGATGAATGAATGACTGTCTCTATATGATGGAGGGGCAGCTGGGTGGCTGTGGATAGAGTGTCTAGCCTAGCCTCAAGACAGGAAGATTTATCTTCCTCAAGTCCTGACCTCAGACACTAGTTGTGTGACCTTGGCCAAGTCACTTCATCTTGTTTGCCTCAGTTTCCTCATTTGTAAAATGAGCTGGAGAAGGAAATTCTTCACTAATATCTCCGCCAAGAAAACTCCAAATGGTGTCATGGAGAGTCACCTGTCACAAACTATAAAGCACCACAGTGAGGTCTTAGAAGAGACATCTTAGAAAGTCACTTCTTCCAATCACATTTTATAGCTAAGGAAACTGAGCTTTAGAGAATAAAAATGAACACAGAATGAATGTTGGCTTCATTGACTATGAATTAATTCCAACTCTTGCTCCAAAGCTGGTGTTCTTCTTCCTGTTTCCCTAGGGTGCCTTGTTTGGCTAGAGGAAGGGCAGTGTAGTGAAATGGGCAGGGTGCTGCACAGGGAAGTTTTGAGTTTGAATTCTGCCTCTGCTATAGGACCACAAGTCACTTACCCCGTTTCAGACTCAAATTCTTCTTCTATCCAGTGAAGATAATAATACCAAGGGAATTAAAGATGCTCCGAAGGAGCTCGTGCCCTCCATGTCTGCCTGTAGGCTCTCACCAATGCTTGCCCAAAGAAATTCCCATCCTCCTTTCGCCCCTAAATCAGCCTCAGCTAGAATTACCTTCCTCTCCAAACAGAAGTTTCCCTCAATAACTGCAGCTTTCCCTGATATGGGCTGACTCATCCTTCACCAATCCCTAGGAGGTCTGAAAAGTGGGAGGTTTCTTCTCCCATTGTCCAAAAGGGGAGACTGAGGTGGTGAGGTAGGAAGTGACTGGGAGTCAGGAGCCAAAGTAGATCTCCGGATCTTTAGCAGAGCTAAGGGTGGGGCTAGCACGGAGACAAATCTGGGGTTTTTGGTTCTTTAAATGTCAATGCACCAATTTAAATTAACCCATTTAAAATAATTCTTCATAAGTAAGGGGGAGTCAAGATGGTAAAAACTACCTATTACAGGGAAGAGGAGACAGAAATGAATGGTAAGGTAGCAGCAGAGGATGGAAGAAGAGCAAAAGCATAGGATAAAATCATATGCTTAGAGAGTTGAAAGGGATCTTGTCCATCTCCCCACATGAACACATTTTGTAGATGGGGAAACTGAGGCACGAGGTGACATCACGTGATTAATGAGAGAGCCAAGATTTCAACCCTTATTTTTTGACTCCAAAGTCATCCTTCTTTCCAACACAACTCAAAGGCCCTGGAATAGGATGCTGGGATTTAGATGAAGATTTATAGCCAGAAGAGACTTTGGAGCAAACCAGGGCCCCAAGAGGAAAAGGGACTTAGAGTTGATACCATATGGCACCTGAAGGTTTGCCCAGCACTTTGATATGCCTTCTCTTCTTTGTTTCTCAATCCCCTTCTGTGTTTTTGTTCCGATGTTTCAGCTGAACCCCATTTGGAATTTTTTGGCCAAGATTCCACCATGATTTGCTATTTCCTTCTCCAGCTCATTTTACAGATGAGGAAACTGAGACAAACATGGTTAAGGTTAAGATTAAGCCCAGGTTCACAGAGACAGCAAGTATCTTGAGGCTAGATTATCCATAAAGGACAAGAAAAGAACTTAACATGCTTTTATGATCTTTTACAGAGGGGGAAACTGAGGCCGAGAAGGATTAAGCCAGTGGATCTTCAGTAACCGAGGCAGGATTTGAATTTAGGTTTTCAAGCATCTAACCCTGGTGTCCCTTAGCTGTTTTAGGTCACGTGGCTTCACCACGGAAGCTGGGATGCTCCAAGCCTGAGAGATCACGGGTCTCACTAGCCCACGTGACGGGGGAGGGGGGTCCCCAAGTGTGGCCGATCTGAACCTGCAGTGCTCGCGTGGGTCAGGACAGGTGCGGCTGGTTCTTGGCTTGCCCGCATGGGCAGGAAGGATATGGACCGTCCTGTCCCGGGGGGGGGAATGAGTGTGACACTGGGGTGGGGTGGAAACTCCAGCCCACCTGTGGGGGGCGCCCGGCACGTGCCAGCCTCCATGGAAATAGCAAACCTCCCCTCCCCCATCTCAGCGGGGGAGACGGAGCCTAGCCACCCCCTCCGTTCTCATCCAGGCACGGGGCACGGCTCAGGGACTCAGGAAGCAGAGGGTGGAGAGAGCGCTTCCTGTGGGTGGGGACCTCTGCACGGCTCCTGCGGCCAGCGGGTCTATGAGGGCCGCCGCACGTTGCCCTGACACGGGGGAGTGCATTGCGTGACTCCCGGGGCTGCCCAGCGGGGAGGGGGAGGGGCACACTCGGCTCTCGCTCACTCTCCGGGAGTCTGACCGGGCCGCCCGTGGGCACCCTTGCCGGCTGTACCCCTCCCCCGCCCCCGTGCCCCCTCTGCCAGGCCCCAGCCGCCGCGAGGGCAGGAGACGCGGGCTCGGGCAGTCCCGGACGGCCCATTGGCCCGACTGGCCCGGAGGCCCCCGCGTCTCAGCCACCTTTGATGACTGCCCTTTGACCCCGTCTCCTCCGCGAGGCACAAATGAGGGAAACTGACTAAGCAGATTCAATGAAGCCGGAAACTTCTGGTCTCGGGAAGTTTTTTCTTCCCTGCCAACTCTTTCTGCCCCAGAGAAATTTCTGGAGTTGCAGAGACTGGGAATGAGCCTGTGACCCTGATCACCCGATAATGGCCGGCTGCTGGGGGGCGGGGGTGGGGGGATGGGCAGACAGGCTCCAAGGAGCAAGCACAAAAGAAGTCGGGCTCTGGGAGCGAGGGAGACGCGGCTCCCGGACGGACTTCGGGGGAGCCGCTCTCCGCCAGTCCGGATTTCGGGGAGAAATGCTAATGAAGCGATCTGCCCCGGGCTCAGTAATGGGACCAGTTTCTGCTCCCTCGTTCCAGCACTTCCCCTCTGCTAATTGTCTCCAGGCTGTTTTATTTCTGGGGGGGAACCTTTATTAAAGGTCAGGTTTTCTTCGTTTGCCATTTCCTTCCCCAGAGGAGAAACTGAGGCAAACAGACGTCAGTGACTGGCCCAGGGTCACACAAGTAAGCTTCGGAGGCTGGGTTTGAATTCCAGCCTTCCTGACTGCGGGACTAGTGCCCTATCTACTGCACCCCCGCTGCCCCTTTTTGTACACTGCTGTCTGGTAGATTATCTCGCTTCCATGGTAAGCTCTCTGAGAACAGGGGTTTCTCTTTCTTTGTATCCCCAGCACTTAACGGGACTGGCATACAGTAGGTGCTTAATAAATGCTTGTTGCCTGCCTTATTTTAGCAAGCACTTTAATAGGCTCTTGGGATATAGACATATAGATATAAAGACATATATATATATATATATATTCCTATATATATATATATTCCTTGCCCTCAAGAAGCCTACAATCTACTTGTATGTCTACTACCCCACTCTCCCTCTGACACATGAAGATATTGGACAGATCAGTCCAGTCAAGATAGTAAGGCATTTTGAGGAATAAAAATAACTCAGAATTATATATTCCTCATTGGTTTTTAGCCTCAGAATCCCGTTATATTCCTAAATATCATGAAGGTCCGATGTCCCCAAGACCTTTTTATTTATGTGGGTTACAGCTATCAATATTTACCATGTTAGAAATGAAAATGCCTTAATATTATTGTGAAAATAGTTTTGGCCTGCTGGACCCCTGAAAGGGTTCAGGAAGACTCCCAGAGATCAGATCATACTCTGAGAACTTTTGCATCATATAATATTGCCTTTTACGTAGGTGCTTGGAAAACAGATCCTTTGTGATGCTCTTTAATTATAATGACCCAGAGAAAAACAGAAAATGCAAATCTCTCTTTTCCTTATAGAGGGGTCTGGAGGCTGTAGTAGGATCTGAAGTGTGTAGGGGAAAGTCAAGAGGGAGGGGAACTATGGATGTGAAATATTTTGCTTGGTTTTATTCAACTCTTTGTTTTTGTTTTTTTGCTGAGGCAATTGTGGTTAAGTGACTTGCCCAGGGTCACACAGCTAGGGAATGTTAAGTGTCTGAGACCAGATTTGAACCCAGCTCCTCCCGACTTCAGGTCTGGTGCTCTAGCCATTGTGCTACCTAACTGCCCCTCCCCCTCTGACTTTTTAAATTTTTGTTCAAAGGAATGGCTTCCTGGGTTAGAGGGAAGAGAAAGATATATTCCAAATAAAAATGTTGTTAGGAGGGGAAAAAGCATCAAAAAAAAAATTATTTCCTTTTTAAAATGAATTTTCCTTTGGCTGACAAAAGTATCTCTCTGGGGCAGTGGAACCCCAAGTGTAAACATTTCCAGGTGTTTTCCTGGCTGGAGGTTCCAGACTGCTGCTATTGACCTAGATAAAGTCAAGGAGAGCATTTGGGAGTGGGGGCCTGTAATCAGTCTAACACAAGGGAGGCCGAAGTCTCTTGTGTCTGGCATCCTGCCAGGGACACAGGTGCCCGACTGGGAAGGGTTGTACCCCATGCCAGGCTCTCGGGAGTGAGGGAGGGATCTCAGAGAGTGGAATGGCCAATTAAAGTGGCAGGAGTGATGATGCCAGCTGAATCCAGTGGAGGAGGACGGTCTCCTTCCTTTGCTCCCTGGCAAGGGCAAGGAGGCTGGGAGCCCAGCCTTCGTGGAAAGGGCCCGATCCACTTTCTGTATGGGGGTCCATCCTCTCTCAGCTGTGCTCCATACAGCTCTGGGCCACCAGAAGCCAGACCCAGGAAGTTTCTCACTCCAAGGGCCACCTGATGCTGCCATCCTGCCCCAGGGGCAGAGGTCAGACCCCATAGATATGTTGTAACCCAGGGCTGCAGCTCCCAGACAGAGTGACCTTGGGGATCTGCATAGGGTCAGAAGTCAGCACAAATGAGCCAGGGGAAAGAGGGAAAGAGCCCAGCTCAGTCAGAGCAGATCTTTTCTCTGGGGCCTCTACTTGTCTGGCCACATGTTCCCTAGTAACAAAGCCTCTACAAGTGAAACGCAAAGCAGGTCACTGCCCTCCTCAATAACCATCAATGGCTCTCTACTGCCTACAGAAGGAGGAAGGCCTCAAGCTGGCATTCAAGGCCTACTATAGCCTGGCCCCAGATTCTCTGCCCTCAGTTCTCTTTGCCCTTCACATCCTGGCCAGCAGAGCAGGGGCAGAGAGGTATCAGAGCCATAGAGCAGAATCCACTGGAACCTGATCTGAAGCCTGGCTCGAGTCCCAAGCAGTCAGATCTTGGCCGCAGCATATGGCCCTGTTTGGACAAGCAGTGGTGGGGCTGGCAGAGAGGAGGTCGAGGGGGAGCAGGAGTTCACTTCCAAGTGTACCTAAGGTTAATGGGCCCCCTCCCTCTTTCACCTAATCAGTGCTGTCTCTGCTGCAGGAATAGTGTTTAAACATCTTGAGTTTCACAGTTCAGAGGCCACTTGGGCTGATCGGTCACTGTTTCTCATGTTTTTGCTTAACTATCTTGTGACAAGACAGGGTCAATTCAGGAGAGTGGGGGGTAGACCCAGAAATGAATATGATAAAAAAAATTAAATATATGAATCGACTTTTTAAAAGCAGATTTAAGTCTCGAGTTCAAATCAAGCTTTAAAGCTAGCTATGCGATCAGTCAAGTCACTTTCTCCAAATTTTAGGTTTTTTAATCTATAAAAGGAGAAACACAATGACTATAATAACTACTCATAACATTGTTGTCAGACTTAAATCCTGGGTTCAAATCAAGCTTGGAAAGCTGGGACCAGAGTCAAGTCACTTTCTCCAAATTTTAGGGTTTTTTTCATCTATAAAAGAAGAAATATAATAACTATAACAATCACTTCATAGCATTGTTGTGAGCTTTAAAATAAAATAATACATATATAAAGTGTTTTATAAACTTTTAAGATATATACACATATGTGCAAACAAGATTAGGGAAGTACATACACATGTATATATGCATTTATGCATACAGAAATGTGTGTACATACAGGTTATCTCACAAATAATAGTACAGTATTAAACTATTAGATTATAAAACTGAGCTAAGACTTTTGGGACACAATAATACAGATATAGATGGACATAGCTAATGATAAATAAATCGACAGATTAGAAAGGTGTTATTGTTGTTTAGTTGTGTCTTCATGATCTCATTTAGGGTTTTCTTGGCAGAGACGCTGGGGTAGTTTGTCATTTGCTTCTCCAGCTCATTTTACAGATGAGGAAACTGAGGAACACAGGGTCTAAGTGACTTGCCAGGGTCTCGAATCTAGTGAATGTGTGAGGCCATATTGGAATTCAGGTTTTTCTGACTCCCAGTCAGATTAGATAAATGTCAGTTATTATTGACAGTTCCTTTGTCCTCGTTGGCTTCCACTGAGTCCTAGAATCTAAGACTTGAAGGGAACTTAGGGAGTGATTAGTCCAATCCTTACTCATTATCATTTCTCTTTGTAACATTCCCAGCCAGTGATGGGTCAGGATCTGCTCGAAGACATCCTCTCTACCCATCCTCCCTATGACTTCTGCAGCCACATTTTCTCCTCTGCTCCATTTAGTAGAATTAATCTTCCTGGTGACTTCCAACCACTGATCCTACTTCTGCCCTCCAGGGCCAAGAAAAGACTAATTAATCTCTATTCCAACGGACAGTCCTTCAAATACTTGAAAACTTCCATCCCTTTTGCTGTTGCTTCTCCATAATTAACTGATCCAATTCTTTCAACCCATCATCATGTAATACCCTCTTGTGTGCCCTTACCACTTCATTCTCATTTTCATCTGAATGGTCTCCCCCTTGTCAACTTCCTAGCACCCAGAAATGAGTGTACAAAGGGGTGGAGGATAGTGGGATGATCCCTTTCCTTCGTCTGGACACCACACATTTATGGTTACTAGATTGAATTGACTTTTCTGGATGTTACGCAGATCTACACGAAGATGACTCACCCTGAAATCATAGTGCAATAAAACCCCCCAGGTGTTTTCCACCCAAACTGCTGTCTGGAAACATCTCCCCTTCTCTTCCATGCTTGTGAAAATCCAATTCCAGGCCTATAGAATGCACTTATATGACCACCTCACCCCCTTCCTCACACACAAAAAAGTCCCACAATCCAACTCATCCTTCAAGACCCAATTTAAATCCATTTCATTATGCCCTTTTCTGATTACTGTTATTGGATATGATCTGGTGCTCCCCTAGACTCTATATAGTACCTTTACCAACTACTTTTAAAGCTCTATCATATTCTAATTCCCAGTTAATTAACCGATTTTAATTGATTCAATTAACTGATGATTGATTTGGTTAATTGGTCCAGTGCTTCAGCACTATCTCTTTGTGTGTGGAGGATGGATTGAATAGGGGAGACCAAATTCATTGTTACCAGAGTAGATCAGGTGGTAGATAGTGGGGCTTGAGCTGCCATTGTGTAGAGAGAAGGGGATTGATGGGGGGGATGAGAGATGAGGGGAGCCTTGCCCACTGATTGGGCAAAGCAGAGTGAGGAAGGGATGACAATATGCCAGGTGGCTGTCATAGTGACTAGCATCTGAGCTGGACTTGGTTAAATCCTCTCTGAAACTAATAACCTCAGTGGCCAGCCCTTACTTTCTTAGCTCATCTGTAAAATGGGGCTGATTTCACCTACCTCACAGCATTGCTACAGGGGCCAAATGAAACTATATATAAAGAGCCTGGCAACCTATAAAGTGTTATATAAAGTTATATAAAGTATATATGAATATAAAGTATATATACATATACATGTTAATGGATTGATGACCACCAGGTTCTCCTTGGCAAGGCTATGGCTCCTAAATGGTCTCTCACCCATCAGCTCTCCTCTTCCTTCCAATTCCAGTTTTTAGAAACCAGTCTTAGCCGGACTGGGCTTTCCAGACACCCTGCAGCTGTTACAGGCCAATGGCACAACAGGAGGGATCAGACCCACTTCAAAATAAACTGGAACTTTTGCTGACCCCTGGCTCAGCTCCTAAGGACTAATACCCTGGCTTTGACTGGGCTTTGGGACAGGCAATGGGGAGTAAAGGGGGAAGGCAGAGATCTGCTGGAAGAAGGGCTAAGGTAGTCACGGGGTCAAATCAACACAAACAATCTTATTTTAAGATTGCTGACTTTTCCCTGAATTCTTTCTGTCTGGGTAACTGGCTTTGTTTGGGAGACAGCACCCTTCTTTAAAACCAAGATTGTTAACCCAGAGGCTCCCTGAACTTTTAAAAAATATATATTTTGATCATTGTCTTATGTTAATGCAATTAAATTCTTGTGTAGTCCTATGCATTTTATTTGATAAATTTAAAAACATATTCTGGAAGGGATCTCTAAGCCCCTTTTGGCCTTTTTGGCTTCTATGTCTTGAAAAAGATCAAAAATGTGTTTTAAAAACTGGCCACAGACCCCAGCCTTAAAGCAACCTGGCTCTGTTTGCACAGAGGAATAGATTTTGAGGGCAGCTATTGGGGTGGAGGGGGGTGTGGAAGGCTACGTTCCCAAAGGATACCTAGGAGTCACTTTGGGAGCAGCCTAATCAGGGACACTTAGTGGGACACAGATAAAGATCACCAGCACAAGAAGGGAGGGGAAGGGGAAAAAGGTGTCCAGAATCCCTGGAGAGACCAAAAACAATGTCTAGAGAACTGGAAACTCCCCCCATTGAGGGGGAGGTTCTGCCCTGGTCAGCCAAGTCTCCTCCCAGTTCAAGTACAAGAAAGTCTTGCTGACCCCTCTCTCTTTCTCCTGAAACCTGGTGACCTGGACAAGCCCTGACGAGCTGCCTCCAGCTGAGGGCCCTTCCTCAGGACCCTGAGTGGGTCTGACCTGCTGGAAAAGTCCCACCCCAAGTGTTGCTTTGATTGTTCCAACAACCTTCCACTGAGGAAGGAAATGGGGTTAAAACAACTGTCATGAACTAGGATTTCTTTGAATTACAGTTGGAGAGATCCTGGGAATTCTCCCCACTCATGAGGCTTTAGCTCCTGACATCAATACCACTGCCAGGACTGCTGCTGTGGCCTCCTAAGTGACCTCCCTGCCTCCTCTTCTCAGCAATCCCCTTTTCCATCCATCCTCCCCAAACTGGACAAGCAGATGGTCCTAAACCTATGATTAAAGTCTCTGACCCAAGGATCATGGATCTGTACATCAGGAAACCAATCAACAGACACTTATTAAGCCCCTACTGTGTGCTGGACTCTATGCACACAGAACTGGAGGGTCTGGAGTCCTTGAGCCTGAGCCTCTCCACTATACAGTTGAGGAAACGGAGACCCCCCCGCAAAGGGGTTGAAGCCCAGGGCTCCTGGGGCCCCTGCACTTGCCAGGCACAATCTGTGGGTTCCCCCATTTGCGGTAAGTGAGCTGAGCACAGACTCACAGACTGGGACACATGGCACCCAAGGACAGATGGGGACCCTCAGTCTGGGAGCTCAAAGTACCTGAGAGGGACGGCCATCAACAGAGAGACCTGAGCCCCTCAGTGCTGGGCTGGGCTCCCTGCAGGACACATTCTCTGAACCCCTGGGCTAGCCCAGGAAAGCTGGCTGCTGTCAGGGAGGGTGGAGGGGGCAGCCTTCTTCTGGGGTTCCCCCAGAGGCTCCAGACTGCTTCCCTGACCTTGGCAGAGCTGGGCTGGGGATCTCAGCGGTCCCAGGAGCTGAATGAGCAGCCTGGACCCCTGTAGCCCTCAAAGCCTTGGGAGCCTTTGGGTCTAGGACAGACCCACAGCAGGGGGAAGATTTAGAGGCAGCTTGCACATTTCTCTGCCAAAGGAAGGAGAGTTTTGGGGTGATCAGGGAGGGTGGCAAGGAGAGCTAATGATCAGGGAAGGCCTCCTTCCCTAAGGTCTGAACATGCATCTGGAACAAGGATCCTGGGGCCTGGGGAGCTGGGGAGAGGAGAGGAGGGGAGAGAGCAGGAGAGGAGCAGGGAGGAGACCCACAGAGGAGATCTCCTGCCTGAGGGACTGATCCAGAGAGAGCCCAGGGGGCGGGTCCTCAGCCTCCTCTCAAGACAAAGTGTTCCCTCAGCCAGTGGCTTGTGGAGACTGGGCCTGTCCCAGAACATCATGGGGCTTATGATAGAGGAGGAGGCAGGGGGCATCCAAAGGATGGTGTCTTTCTGATGGATGGCACAGACCTGGGTGCTGGGGAAGGAGGGGGGCCTCTGTGTGTGTGTGTGTGTATGTGTGTGTGTGTGTGTGTGTGTGTGTGTGTGGGCCAGGAACGATCGAATCATGGGACCATAAGTAAGAGCTGGACCTCATCCTCCCCTGCCCCCTTCTACAGATGAGGAAACTGAGTCTCAGAGAAGTTAACTGACCTGCCTGGTGTCCCAAAGCTACTAAGTGACTGAATCAGAATGTTTTTAAAATATATTTTTAATACACATTGCTTTATGAATCATGTTGGGAAAGAAAAATGAGAGCAAAAGGGAAAAACCATGGAAGAGATAAAAAAACAGAAAAAAGAAGTGAACATAGCATGTTGAGTCAGAACTTGAAGCCAGATCTCCCTGTGTGCCTTTCACCAAGCTAGGCTGATTCCCCAGGGAAAAGCTATTCTGGGGAGCATGGCTCAGCCCTCCAGGAGCCTTCCTCTCTGGCTTCCCTTCTAGAGGGGCAGGGGCAGTGGGGCCTGAGCTGAGGTGGAGGGGGGCTTTGCCTCTTACTGTTCCCTCATCTGCAAAAAAATGAAGAACATGTCCCAAAAAGATTCCATCATTCTAGGCCCCATCCTGCTCTCCTTCCACATTATAAATCCCTTCTATAGCCATTTTTCCCCCATAGGAGTTGTCTCCCTTAGAATGTAAGCCCCTTGAAGGTATGAACTGCTTCAATTGGTATTAGTATCCCTAGTGACTGGCCCAAAGAATGCTAGCATTTATAAATGCTTTTTTCATCCATCCATCCATCCATCCATTGAACCATCCATTCATCCATCCATCTGTCCATCCATTCATCCATCTGTTTATCTGTCCATCCATCTGTCCATCCATCCAACGATCCATCTATCCATCCATCCATCCATCCATCCGTCTATCCATCTGTCCATTCACTCCTTCCTTAAGAAACTCCAGGAGTTCCCATTTGCCCCCACAATAAAAATACAAATTTCTGAGGTCTAAAGCCTCTCCAGTTCTGCCAGATTTCTTTCTCCTCTCCCTCACACACTCTTATCTTCTAGTCAAACAGATCTATTTTCTGTTCCCTTATAGGACATTTCACCTCTATTGCCTGGAAATACAATCCTTCCTCAGCTTCCTTCTGGTAATTCCCAACTACCTCCAAGGCTCAAGTTACTTGTCACCGATGCCAAGAAAGAGGCTTTTTCAGACCCTTTCCTTCTTAGCCTCTCCTATTAAATACTCTGCATTGTCTCAGCCTATATTATCCTGTCCTGCCCAGGACAAAGAGACTCCTGGAGGCCAAAAACTATTTTGGTTTCTTATCTTTGAATCCCAGGAGTTAGCACTGTGTCTGAACTACAACAAGCCTTAGTAAGATATTATTATTATTATTAATTATTATTATTATTTTGGCTGAGACAGTTGGAATTAAGTGACTTGCCCAGGGTCACACAGCTAGGAAGTGTTAAGCGTCTGAGGTCAGATTTGAACTCAGGTCCCCCTGACTTCTGGGTTGGTGCTCTATCCACTGCACCAACTAGCAATCCCCTTAGTAAATTCTTCAGGTAGAACTGCACATGTTTAACCTATATTGGGTGGCTTGCTATCTTGGGGAAGGAGAAGGAGGGAAGAGAGGAAGAAAAATTTGGAACACAAAGTTTTGCAAGGGTGAATGTTGAAAACTATGTTTGCATGTATTTCGAAAAATAAAATACTAATAAAATTTTTAAAATGCTTCTTGAATTGAATTTGCTATTCATTTTTAATAGAACTAAAAAAGTGTTGGCCGGGAAAGATTGCCATCTCCTCAAGGACAGGGATTGTCCTTTGCTTCTATATGTATCTCCAAGTGCTTAGCCTGATTCCTGACACATGGAAGGTGCTTAATAAATTTTTATTGACTGACTGAATTTGGACCCAATTAATTCGGAATTCCAAGTTATTGAGGTCACTCTGGACTAAACTTTAACTCTCTTTTCTTTTCAGGAAGACATTGTCAAGTATATTGATAATAATAATAATAACTTCCAGTGGTCTTAAAGTTTAAAAAAATCTCTCATATACATTATCTCATTTGAGCCTCACAACAACCCAATGAAATAATTTCAACAAGCATTATTATCTCCATTTTAAAATGAGGAAACCCAGTAAAACAGTTTCAACAAATATTATTATCCCCATTTTAAAATGAGGAAACCCAGTAAAATAGTTTTAACAAATATTATGATCTCCATTTAAAAATGAGGAAACCCAGTAAAAGTTTCAACAAGTATTATCATCTCCATTTAAAAATTAGGAAACCCAGTAAAATAGTTTCAACAAATATTATCTCCATTTTAAAATTAGGAAATCATTATACCCAGAGAGGTTAATTTGACTAAGTTCTTGTAGGCAGGTTGTGGTAGAGACAGGATTTGAACCCAGTACCTCTGACTATAAACCCAACTGCCTTTCCATTCTATCAGGACATCTTTCAGTGTAGATCCAGCTTCTCATTTTACAGGTAAAGCAGTGAAGGCTTATGAAAATGAGTTGGAAACAACACTGGTCAGAAAAGATCTAGATTAGAATACTGCTTCTTAAATTTCAGCAATTGAATTCAACAAACTTTTATTTATTAAACACCTATGAGTATACAAAGACAAAAAATAAAACTCTTTCTCCCCTGGAGGAGATGATATTCTGGGGAAATAGAGTAGTGTAAATAGATATGTGAAGGCAATTAATTCCAAAGAGGAAGAGTTAGAGGATTGGGGTAAAGTTTCCAGGACAAGATGGCGACTGAGTTGAACTTCCAAGAAAGTTGTAACTTCTTGAGGTGGAAGGGAAGAGTGTATTCCTTCTGCAGAGGCAGAGGAGTGAGGATTGGAACATTGTTTGGCTGGAACACAGGTGGAAGGTGCTCTACAGAAGGTAGTTTTAAGTCAGGTCCATTTCCTTTCTAGGGCAACTCCTAAGGGGCTAGGTATCTCTTGTCTACTGCTATCTTCTAAAAGTCTCCTTTGCATGTGTGTTCCCTCCATTGTGAGCCCAGCAGTTACAAGTGTCCCAGTTCCATTTAACCCACTAATATCAGTTTTACAAAGGGAAATTTACTTGGAAGATAAAGAAGAACAAAAGAAGAAAGATTTCCCCAGCACCCAAGAGTGCATTCGTCCTGATCCCACCTTGGTCTCTGGAAGGCTTAGACTTAATACCTTTCCTACACAGAATTAGTTCTACCACATTCACGTCCAAATTCAGCAGCTCTGCTGGATGAGAACTTGTCTTATTTATTGCTGATCTGGGTCCCAAAGGTAACTCCTGAAGTTTTGATGCTACCAGAATAGACTAATCTCTTGGGTCCCAGAGACTGACTCTCCTCATTTTTCAGAACTCACAGGATCATTGCCTCCAACTTCCTTAATCTAGCAAAGGGCAAACACTGAGGCAGGCAAAGAACCGAGTCCATATGGACCATGTTGGACTTAGAGGAGGGGGTCCAGGGTCTCTCTCTGTGAGTATTGTTTTTCAGTGGACACTGTCAGCCAAGAGCTAAGATATCACAAGAGACAGACAGACAGACAGACAGAGACAGAGAGATAGAGAGACAGAGAGATGGGGGGGAGGGGGGGAGTGGACTAAAAACTTTTGAAAACACCCTTGGGTCCAAAATGACAGCCAATCAAAAAGACTGCTGTCTACCACATGGTTCAAAGACTGGAAATCAGTTACAAATGTCTATACATTCTCCAAAGTCTCTCCAAGCCACATCCTTTACAAGCCATCATTATTCTCCCAAAAGGCTCCTAAGTCTCTTCTTCATGAAAAAATACGGCAGCTGAGCACATGGAGGCACTCTGTGAAGGCTCCTAAGGACTGGGTTTATTGGCCAATCTGCCATAATTATGGACGATCATTTTGACTCTCTGAGTCTTAGTTTTCTCATTCATATAATGAGATTAATAATGCATACAGTGCCTAACTCCAAGAGTTATTGTGAAGCTCAAGTGAATAAAGGTGTGTAAAGTAACTTGCCAACCTTTAAGCAACTTTATGACTGCTCATAATAATATTACTGACATTATTAATAATAGCTACCTCCAGAGGATGCTTTAAGGAAGTGTGGGAAGCCCAGACTTTTGGCATGAGGAGCAAGCTTCCCCTCCATGAGCGTGTCTAGCAAAGGATTCTCATTCTCTCAGGTCAGGAAATAACAGCATTTCCTCTTCAACAATTTTTTAATATCACTTTATAGAGTACAGATAGATATGGAAGAAAGCTGAAAACACAAAGTCTTCATCTGGAGTGTTATAATAATAATAATAACCAGCATTTTAAAGCATTTTCAGGTATGCAAAGGAATTTTACATGTATCATCTTGTTTGATCCTCACAAAAAGCTTGTGAAACTGTTGCTATTAAAGAAACTGGAAATGGAGTGGATGCTCCTCAGTTGGAGAAGGGGGCTAAATAAGTTATGATATGTGAATGTTATGGAATATTGTTCTATAAGAAATGACCAAGCAACAAGACTATATGATGATCAGTTCTGATGGACATGGTTCTTTTCAACAATGAGACGTTTCAAACCAGTTCTAGCTGCTCAGAGATGAACAGTCATATACACCCAGGGAGAGGCCTGCGGGATCTGAGTCTGGACCACAACATATAACATTTTCACTCTCTCTGTTGATGCTTGCTTATATTATATTTTCCTTCTCAGGTTTTTTTTTTCCTGTACAGCATGATAACTACAAATATATATATATATATATATATATATATATATATACATATTCAATCTGTCAAATATTTTAACATATTTAACATGTATTAGACTTCCTGCCATCTAGGGGAGGGAATAGGGGGTAGGAGGGGAAAAATTTGTAGCAGAAAGCTTTGCAAGGGTCAATGTTGAAAAATTACCCATACATATGTTTTGCAAATAAAAAGTTTTAATAAAAAATTTAAAAAAAGAAAAGAAAAAGAAAAAGAAACGACTAGCAGGATGATTTCAGAGAGGCCTAGAGAGATTTGCATGAACTGATGCTAAGTGAAATGAGCAGAACCAGAAGATCATTGTACACGACAACAACAATACTACATGATGATCTATTCTGATGGATGTGACTCTTCTCAACAATGTGATGATTCAGGCCAGTTCCAATGGTCTTGTGATGGAGAGAGCCATTTGCAGAGAGAGGACTGTGGGAACTGAGGGTGAATCACAACATAGTATTTTCACTCTTTTTGTTGTCGCTTGCTTGCTTTTTATTTTCTTTCTTTTTTTTTTTTTCCTTTTTGATCTGATTTTTCTTGTGCAGCATATTTGTGGAAATATATATAAAAGAATTGCATGTATTAATATATTAGATTACTTGCCATCTAGGAGAGGAAGGGGGGGAAGGGAGGGAAAAAAATTAGAACAAAAGGTTTTGCAAGAGTGAATGTTGAAAATTATCCATGCATATGGATTTAAAAAAAAAAAAAGGCAGAAACTGTTGCTGTTATCCCCATTTTACAGGTGAAAAAACTGAGACCGAGAGAGTTATAGGGATCTGCCAATTTCATCAGGAATGAATTCTTGTGGTAAGGATAAAGGCAGCTGCTCCCAGAGCTCCTTACTCAATTTCATGACTCAGACTTTATTCTCCTTATTTATTTTGTTTCATGTGTTGTTTTTTATTCAGAACTTAAATCCTAAAAAGAAGATATCTATGTACAAAGTAGAACATAAAAGATGACTATGTGTGAAAACATAAATCTCTACTCCATAAGAACTACTTTTAAAAAAAAGTATATAATAAATTCAACATATTACTTTCAAAGCTGTTCTAATTATCTGTGCTTCCTTCTAAATTTTCCTTTATTCTTTTCTGGTTCAATTGCCCATTTTTCTTTTCTTCTTTTTTCTTTTATACTACTACTGCTTGCATCCTTCCCAATACATCCCCAAACCAGTTAAAAAATAAAAACATATTTTAAAAAGGATAATTAAATATAGCATATTCACATAGTGGTAATGTCTGAAAAATATATAAATCTCTTTCTACACCTTCATTCTATTACCTTTTTGGTCCAGAGCAGGAAAAATGCTGCAACACAGGTTGCAGCATTTCTCTGAAGGTGATTGGTTATTACTTAACTCTTTTAAAAATTGTTTATATTTACAGTGTTTTCATTGTATTGTTCTCCTGGCTCTATTCACTCTGCACTGCATCAGTTCATGTCTTCCCAACAGTCTCTGAAAACATTTCTTTAATTGCTATAGTGCAATAATATTCCATTACATTCATATGCCATAATCTATCCAGCCATTCTTCAATTGATGGACACTCCTTTGGTTTCTAGTGCTTTAGACAACAAAAAGTACTCCTATTAATAATTTTGTATGCATGAACCCTTTTCCTTTTTCTTTGATCTCCTTGACATATAAGTATAAAAATGGCTGCTACTTTAGAATAGAGCCAAAGATATGCACAGTTTAGTAATTTGAGGGTTGTAGCTCTAAATTGCTTTCCAGCATAGCTGGACTCATCTATAGCTTCTCAAATAATTTACTAGTGCATCTGTCCTCTCACACTCACCTGTCCAATAATTATCATTTTCCTTTGTCATCTTTGCCAAACTGATGGCTCTGAAGTGGAACTTTATAGAATTGCAACCAGATGGCACAGTAGGTATAGTGATTCATCTGGTTTCAGATGCTTCTTATCTGAGTGAAATTGCGCAAATCATTTAACCCTGCTTGCCTCAGTTTCCTCATCTGTACAATGAGCTGAAGAAAGAAATGGTGAACCACCCCAATATCTTTGCCAAGAAAACCCCAAATGGGGTCATAAATAATCTTTTCCACACTAATGTATTCCTTTTAACTTTCCTTGTAGTTTTCCTCTCAAAATGATTGAAACCAAATCAATCCATAAATACAAAAGTCTTCTATCTTATTTAACTCCTTTCATATTTTTGGAAGACATTAAGAATCTGAAGGTATACTTGTTTCTTTTCTTTCTGTTTAAATGTTAGCATTTCGTTATCTTGTAACACCTTATTCTTCTTCAGATTAATTCTCGGTTTCTCTTGATTCATGAATTTATGTTTCAAATTTTTTCCTCAACTCTGGTCTTTTCATCAGGAATACTTGAAATTCTTCTTTTCCATTAAGGTTCATTTTTCCTTCTCTAGGATTATATTGAGCCTTGCTGAATAGATTATCATTGATGTGTTATATGTAGTCTATATGTTTTGCTTTTTGAAATAACATATTTCAAGATCTTATTTGTTTTTTAGTAGAAGTACTAGATCTTATACAACCCTGAATATGTTTCTTGGGTTCTTGAACTTTTTTTTTTCCCTCTGATTGTTTACAATCTTTTTTCTTTCATGTAAAAGCTCTAGATGACATTCCTGGAACTCATCCTTTGAAGGTTTCTTTAAAGAGATAATTGGTGGAAACATAGCATTTTCACACTCTCTATTGATGTTTGCTTGCATTATGTTTTCCTTCTCAGGTTTTTTGTTATTGTTGGGTTTTTTTTTCTTCTGTAGATCCGATTTTTCTTCCACAGCAAGATAACTGTATAAATATGTATACACATATTTGATCTGTCAAATATTTTAATATAATTAGCATGTAATAGACTTCCTGCCATC
Source organism: Myrmecobius fasciatus (assembly GCA_023553655.1). Classification (NCBI taxonomy): domain Eukaryota; kingdom Metazoa; phylum Chordata; class Mammalia; order Dasyuromorphia; family Myrmecobiidae; genus Myrmecobius; species Myrmecobius fasciatus. The sequence continues at coordinate 21,035 of JAJPUD010007109.1, forward strand.
TAGAGGAAGGGGGTGAGGGAGGAAAAAATTTATACAGAAAGCTTTGCAAGGGTCAATGTTGAAAAATTGCCCATGCATATGTTTTGCAAATAAAAAGCTTAAATAAAAAAAAGAGAGAGAGAGATAATTGGTGGAGTTCCAATTGTTCAGTGATGAAGAAAGCCATATACATCCAGGGAGAGACCTGTGGGATCTGAGTGTAGACCATAACATAGCATTTACACGCTTTCTGTTGATGCTTTCTTGCATTTTGTTTTCCTTCTCAGGTTTTCTTTTTTTTTCTTTCTAAATCTGATTTTTCTTGTGCAGCAAAATAACTGTGTAAATATGTATACATATATTGGATTTGTCATATATTTTATCATATTTAACATGTATTGGACTACATGCCATCTAGAGGAGCGGGTGGGGGGAAGGAGGGAAAAATTTGGAACAGAAAGTTTTGCAAGGGTCAATATTGAAAAATTACCCATGCATATGTTTTGTAAATAAAAAGTTTAATAAAAAGTTTTTTTAAAGAGATAATTGGTGAATTGTTTCCATTTTCCCTTTATCCATGTTCCCATTATCTCTTTTTTTTGGATAAAGAGGAGTAGCTAGGGTACAAAAGCCATATAGTCAGAAATTCTTAAAATAGATATCCTTTTATTTTTTTTCTTTAAGAAAAATTCCTCTTTTTCTATTATCAAGCATTTTTTTTTTTCGTACCTTTTCTTATTCAATTGTTTTCAGTCATGTCTGACTCTTAATGACCCTTTTTGGGGTCTTCTTGACAAATATATTGGAGTAGTTTGCCATTTCCTTCTCTAGCTCACCTCACAAGTGAGGAAACGAGGCAAACAGGGTAAAATGACTTACCCATGATCACACAGCTGGTAAGTGTTTGAAGCTATATTTAAACTCAGGAAGATGAGGCTTCCTGACTCCAGGCCCAGCTCTCTATCCACTGTACCACCTAGTTGTTCCATCTTTCCCCTTTCTTAACAAAAAAAAAAACAAAAAACAAAAAAAACAAAACCTTTATCACAAATAACCATAGTTAAGCAAAATAAATTCCCACATTCAACACATCCAAAAATGTGTGTTTTATTCTACATATTAATCCATCACTTACTAGCTCTCTGGAGTCATGATCAATCATTAAAATGATGACAATTCTTAAATTTCCTGAATTGCTACATTGTAGTATACATTTTTCTCCTAGTTCTGCTCACTTCACTCTGCATTTATTCATAGAAGTTTTCTCAGATGCCTATGAAATTTATCATTTTTACACCATAATACTACTGTATTTTATTCATATATTTTAACTTATTCTGTCATTCTCCAGTTTATGGGCACTCCCTTAAACTAGCTCTTTGCCCCTACAAAAAGGGCTTCTATAAATATTTTTTGTTCACGTGAGACCTTTATCCCTTTCTTTTGCCTTTTGCCTTTATAGGACCTTGTATAGATAGTACTGGGTCAAACTTGTATCTCCTCCGTTTTTAATATGTCTAGGCAATTTTCAATGCAATTTCTTAAAATATGATTCTTTTGATTATAGTTTTCAGGGACACTAGTAATTTTTTTTTTTTTTTTTTGCTGAGGCAATTGGGGTTAAATGACTTGCCCAGGGCCACATAGCCAGGCAGTATTAAATGTCTGAGATCAGATTTGAACTCAGGTTTTCCTGACTTTAGGGCTGGCGTTCTATCCGCTACACCAACTGGCTGCCCCCACTCCAGTAATTCTGAAATTATCTCTCATTGATCTATTTCCTATATCAGTTCTTTTTGATAGTAGATAACATCCAAGAAGGCCTGTTTGGTTGGATCCCAAAGTATATGAAACAAAGTAGCAGGTAAGGCTGGAAATATGGGACAGAATTAGGCTATAAAGGATTTTTTATGCATTATGTGGATAAAAGAAGCAGTGGGGAATTGTAAGGGCGCTCTCAGCAGAGGAGAGAAATCAGTACACTAGACTTGTCATGGATGGAAAGTGCCATCCATATCCAGAGAGAAATATGGAGACTGAATGTGGATCCAAGCAGAGTATTTTCAGTTTTTTTGTTATTGCTATTTGTTTGCTTTTTTTTTTCTTTGTGGTTTTTCCTCTTTTGATCTGATTTTTTTTTTGCACAGCATGAATATGAAAATATGTTTAGAAGAATTGCAGATGTTTAACCTAAAAAAAAAGAATTATATATATATATATATTGAAAAAGAGACAGGAGATAAAATGTTCCGTCCAGGGAGAACAGTTAGCAGGCTTCTTTGGTCAGAAGAGAGAATATATAAAGCAGAAGAAAATGAAATCAGCCTGGAAAAGTGGGCAGAAGCCAAATGATTTCCCAGCTAATGCCCTTTAACATGTTATTTCTAAAATTTCATCTCCTAATTCCTTTTCACCCCCACCCTGATCCTAGGCACTCTTTCCCCTAGAGCCACCCAACCCAGGGCTATTCTCCAAGACAGCAGTAGGAAGTCATAGGAAAAAAACAAACAAACAAACAACAGAGAATCCTGAATTTGGAGTTTTCCAAAGGGTCATACACATTATTTTTCTAAAGCCAGTCTCTCTCTCCTAATATCACAAACACCAAGTTAAAAACACCATCAACAACTTACTAATAGCACCTTCTATTTTGGGGGTAAGTTTATCCAGACCCCTTATGTCATTTAATCCTCACAATCCCCTGGGAAGGAAAGCTGGGCAGATGCCATCAGGCAGTTAGATGGGGCTCCTAAATCTTCAACCTTCTGACAGACAAAAAAAAATAATGTATATAGCTCATGCCTCCACCTAAGGAATTATCCAATTTATTTTGTTTCTACTCTCTTCAGGGGACCTTCAATTCCCAACAAGTATTGGACATGTTCAGTCATGTCTGACTCTTTAAGACCTTGTGGGCCATACAGTCCTGGGGTATTCTTGGCAAAGATGCTGGAAAAGTTTGCCATTTCCTTCTCTAGCTCATTTTACAGATGAGGAAACTGAGGCAAACAGAGTTAAGGGTTTCTTCTCTCTGATTCTATATCTATAAAACTAGGACTGGACTTGAAGACCTTCAATCCCAGGCCTGCTCAAGAGTATGTAAGCTCCCTGAGGGCAGGAATTTTGTGTCTTGAACACAAAACCAGATTTAAGAAGTATTTGTTGAATGAAATTACAGATAAATAAATTGGGCAGTTAGAAGGTGCCATAAAATACAGTCAGCAGGTCTGATTTTCCTGATTTCAAATCCAGCCTCAGATATTTCTAGCTGTGTGATCCTGGGCAAATTACTTCACCCTGTTTGCCTCAGTTTCCTCATCTGTAAAATGAGCTGGAGAAAGTCAGTCAATATCTTTGCCAAGAAAACCACCAATGAGATCAGGAAGAGTCAGACATGACTGAAATGACTGAATGACAAAAAATTGGCATTCAAAAAATAATATTTTCTAAGGCGACATAGCTAAGCACTTGGAATTGAGACAAGAATCAAGTCTCCTGACGCCAATCCTCCAGAGTAATTAGTGCCAGGATGGCTGACAACCTGGGATCATGAAAGAGATGTCAGGGCCAAATTCCAGAGGGAAAAGGGAAGATAGGGAGTGTGATTTTGTTTGTCTCTACTTGCCTGACTTGTAAAAAGTAGTATGTTTTTAAAAATCCATAGGAGGAGCTGGATTCATGTTGGTTAAGGTCAGATATAAATTCATGACCTTATGACTCAGCTTGTATTTTTTCAAAAAGGAAAGGCTTGAGCTCAATGCCTTGAAAAAGGCCTTTCCACCTCTCCAGTTTTCATATTCTAGAATATATTCATATTCTCGATCCCCTAGATATGATTTCAGACAAATAGTTGTGTTTTGTAAAGCAACCGATGGGAAATTCTAGGCACGTGTTTGTAGGAGGAGAACGTGCCCTTGTGTGGATGGGGGAGAGTGGAGAAGTGGGGTAAAGCACTGACAGAGGGAAGCATCAGTCACCAGTGTAAGCACTCATCATGTCTATTTTTTGCAAATGAAGAAACAAAGACTAGGAAAGGGAAGTGTCTTGCCTATGGCTACCTAACTAGCTAGTAAGTTATAGTCATATAGCCACAAAGGGCTATCAAACTGTGCATACCATTTGACCCAGCAGTGTTTCTACTGGGCTTATATCCCAAAGAAATCATAAAGGAGGGAAAAGGCCCCACATGTGCAAGAATGTTTGTGGCAGCCCTTTTTGTAGTGGCTAGAAACTGGAAACTGAAGGGATGCCCATCAATTGGAGAATGCCTGAATAAATTATGGTATATGAATGTCATGGAATATTATTGTTCTGTAAGAAACGACCAGCAGGATGATTTCAGAGAGGCCTGGAGAGACTTGCATGGACTGATGCTGAGTGAAATGAGCAGAACCAGGACATCATTATACATGGCAACAAGATTATGTGATCAATTCAGATGAACATGGTTCTCTTCAACAATGAGGTGATTCAGACCAGTTCCAATTGTTCAGTAATGAAGAAAGCCATATACATCCAGAGAGAGGCCTGTGGGAACTGAGTGTGGACCACAACACAATAACTGTATAGCTATGTATACATATATTGGATTTATCATATATTTTAACATATTTAACATGTATTAGACTATCTGCCATCTAGGGGTGGGAGTGGGGGGAAAGAGGGGAAAAATTTGGAACAAAAAAAAATTTTGCAAAGGTCAATGTAGAAAAATTACTATATGTTTTATAAATGAAAAGCTTTAATTTAAAAAAAAAGAAAAAAAGGAACTTGGCTCTAAAGAAGAGCTGAGAAAATGTGCCATTATCTTCTGTTATTTACAGAGGTGGGGGACTATGGGTTTGGAATTTTGCTTTTCCTAGTAGACTCCATTCATGTGTGGATTTATCTGAATTTTTTCCCTTCTTTATTTTTCCTAAAAAGGGGTGAAGGAATAAGAAAGAATATATTTGAAAATAAAGATAATATAAAAACAAAGGATATGGGCAAAATATTTTTTTAAAGAAAGCTAGGACAATAAGAGGAACGCTATTAATGTATGATATTCATTGTTGGACCAATGTCTGGGTCTGCAAACAATAGTTTGTGAGAGAAAAGAATGAATATATGAGGAAAGAAAACACACAGAAATCTGTTTGTAGGGCAGGAGAGGGTGCAGAACTTGTGCTGGCAAAAGAGTGTGACATCAGTGCTGCAGTGTGTGTGTGTGTGTGTGTGGTGGAGGGGAGAGGTGTCTGTTTTCTCAGCTGATCAGGTGGTTAGTGTTTGTACCCACATCTCTCAAGCAGCTGATGCTCCCAAGCACCCAGGGCAAGAGGAGGAACATTCTGTGAGGGATAGCATGTTCTCAGGAAGGCTGAGCTAAGTCAACAGGTGAAACCAGAGCAAACTCCTCACATCACATTGAGCAACACATCCCTTTGGATGGCAAATCTCTCTAAAGTCACTTTCCTGGAAGCTGCTGGACTAATCTCTCATCAGCATCTTTCCTCTCTTCCCTGTAAACGTTCATCTTAGGCTGAAAATACATTACTCGATTGTGGGACTTCTTTCTCACAAGTTGAAAAGTCTAAAATTGGAAAGCATCTTGGATATTATCTCGGGGAGCCCTTTCATTTTACAGATGAGGAAACTGAGAGCTAGGGACTTGTAGTGATTTGTTCATATTCACACAGGTAGTCAGTCAGCCAAAAAGAAGCAGATCGACTAATATTCTAGACTTGGTGCTGGAAGCTTAAATCCCAGAAACAGAATCTGAATCTAACTCCTCTAACTTAGAGGTGTTCAAACTTGAAGCCAGCAAAACTCACAGTGTGAGGGGCAGCTAGATGGCACAGTGGATAGAGCACCAGCCCTGAAGTCAGGAGGACCTGAGCATTGCCTCAGCAAAAACAAAAACAAAAAAAAAAAACAACAAAAAAACAAAAACCGAACTCTCAGTGTTCCCTGAACTAGATTAAAATGTAATGGCAATTGTTTAACAAAGTAAATAAAAATACAATGTAGCGCAGATAATGTTAACTTGTGGTTTTCTAAGTGTTGTCAAAGAGATTTATCTCTATTACAGTTTGATACTATTGCCTACCTCCACAGCCAGAGTTCTTTCCATGGTATCACACTGCCATCAAAGATCTCCCCTAGATTCTTTTCTGTTCTAGTGTGCGCGTGTTATTTAGGAGATGTTGTAGGTTCCGTTCTGCAATAAAGGGACTATCACAATATCAAATGAATTTTTTGATTTTCCAGTACATGTAAAAGTTATAGACACTATACTGTCTATTAAGTGTGTAATAGCATTTAGTCTATTAAAAAAAAAGTCATACAATAATTAAAAATACTTTATCCCTCTGTAGCACTCATTATTAGGCTTGGGGAATTGTAAATTTTCAAGGGACAGAAAGTTTCTTTTTTTTTTAATTTTTATTAAAACTTTTTATTCACAAAACATATGCATGGGTAATTTTTCAATATTGACCCTTGCAAAACTTTCTGTTCCAAACTTTCCCCTCCTTTCCCCCACCCTTCCCTTAGATGGCAAGTAGTCCAATACAATTAAAATATGTTAAATCCAATATATCTATACATATTTATACAATTATCATGCCGCACAAGAAAAATCAAATCAAACCACTTAAAAAAAAAGAGGGAGAAAGAGAGAGAAGCAAAATAAGATACAAGCAAACAACAAAAAGAGTGAAAATGCTATTTTGTGAACCACACTCAGTTCCCACAGTCCTCTCTCTTGGGTGTATATGGCTTTCTTCATCACTGAACAATTGGAACTGGTTTGAATCTTCTCATTGTGGAAGAGAGCCATGGGACAGAAAGTTTCTGAAGATCCCTCTGGACTGGAAGCCTTGGACTTGTAAGACTATAAACTCCATGAAGGCAAGGACTTGGTCAGATCTGAACCTTGTATGGCCTCCAATGCTAAGCACAAGGCTCTACATATAACTATTGCTTAATACATTTTTGGGAATTGAATTGAGTCCCCCAAGAGTCCTCCCTGCACAGGTCTGATCCTGTGTGTGCCAGGATTGGATGAGAAACAGTGGTTCAGACTCACTGCTGAATTCTTAGCCAGAGTCAAGCCACATTTGTTGGCACCTTTAATCCCTGACCTGTTTGGCTGAAGCTCCATGACTCTAGTCAAAGGCCTGCTCATTCCTCTGCCTCAGTTGTCTGCTTTAACCCCCTCCTCTCCTACCTACTTCCTATCCCTATCCAGGAAGAAGGCACCCCCCCCAAGTTTACAGCTCCTGCTTTCTTCAAGTATAGGGAAAAGGAAAAACAAAGCTGTCTTTAGAAACTCAGACTTCTGAATAAGTGATAGTATATAAGTGTAATGGAATATTATTATTCTGTAAGAAAGGATGAGCAGGCTGATTTCAGAAAAGCCTGGAAAGACTTAAGTGAACTGATGATGAGCAGAACCAAGAGAAAATAGTACACAGTAACAATAAGATTATATGATGATCAACTGTAATGGACTTGGCTCTTCTCAGCAAGTCAGTGATTTAAGGCTGTTCCAACAGACTTGGGATGGAAAATGTCATCCACATCCAGAGGGAGAACTATGGAGACTAAATATGGATCAAAGCATGGTATTTTCATCTTTTTTTGTTTGTTTGCTTTTTCTTCCTTCTGTTTTTTTTCCCTTTTGGTTTGATTTTTCTTACACAACATGACAAATATAGAAATATGTTTAAAAGGATTGCACATATTTAACCTCTATCAGATTGCTTGCTGTCTTGGGGAGGGGAGAGCTAAAAGAGGGAGAGAGAAAAAGTTGGAACACAAAGCTGTTGATAACTATCTTTACATGTATTTGGAAAAATAAAATACTATTTAAAAGAGAGAGAGAGAGAGAGAGAGAGAGAGAGAGAGAGAGAGAGAGAGAGAGAGAGAGAGAGA
>JAJPUD010007109.1:28937-43047 GCA_023553655.1 Myrmecobius fasciatus
AGAGAGAGAGAGAGAGAGAGAGAGAGAGAGAGAGAGAGAGAGAGAGAAAGAAAGAGAGAGAGAGAGAGAGAGAGAGAGAGAGTGAAACTCAGGTTTCTCAGAAAAGGCTCATCATGCAGTCCACTGTTCCTTTGTTTCCTTTTTCCTCAAAAGGCTTCTCTTTTCCAGGTCCATTCTAGGTAGAGAATATGTCAAAGCATTTATTGAGTGCCTACTGTGCACCAGGCACTATGCTTCCCCTTGTCTTTCTAAATTATGTCCCCCACCCTATGATCTAAATAAAATGCTGTCCCTTTCAGTCCACATTTGGACCAGCCTTTTGATTAGCTGGAGTAGGTGGCTGCTGAGGAAACATGATTAAAGGTGTTCCAGCTGGAGTTGTTTCCCACAATTACCTTCCCTGAACATCACTCATCCAGCAAAGTGCCTGGAGTTCCGTTGTTAGAGATGCATCCCTTTGACTCATAAGCTCTTCCCATATTAGAAGTGGAAAGGGAATGAGAGATCACTTCCAAATCATCTTTCATATAGTGGCTAGAATGATTTTCCTAAAGCACAGATTTGTGACACTCCCTTACTCCAAAGCTCACTGCCTCTAAGATAAAATACAAGCTCCTTAGCTGGACATTTGAGGTTCTCTATAGACAGCATCTAACCTTCCTGTCCAATTTTATTTCATGTCATGCTGTACAATAGCAGCTCCCCAAACATGTTGGGCCATCTCCTATCTCCCTGCATTCACAAGACCATCTTGTCTCTCCCTTGAGGCTGAGGCACTCTTTCCTCAGCTCCACCTTTTAGAAATCACACCTTCCTTCCAATCTCAGTCCAGGTGCCTTCTCTGGTGGGGAAGAGGGGCATTTCCCAGCCTGCCCCCAATTGAAGTTATAGATCAAAGCTGGAAGGGAGCCTATTGGTGCCAAACTATTTTACAGAGAAAGTTTTTTCCTTCTCCTTCCTTCTCCCCCCCCCCCCAACTCCCCACCTCAAGTAGAATGGAAGCTTCTTAAGAGAAGGGACTTTGGTTTGCTTGCATTTTTTAACCTAGTATTCTCTCTTCTTTTTTTTTAATTTTTATTTATTTATTTGCTGAGGCAATTGGGGTTAAGTGACTTGCACAGGGTCACACAACTAGGAAGTGTTGAGAAGTGTCTGAGAGGGGCAGCTAGGTGGTGCAGCAAATAGAGCACTAGCCCTGAAGTCAGGAGGACCTGAATTCTAATCTGATCTCAGACACTTAATACTTCCTAGCTGTGTGACCCTGGGCAAATCACTTAACTCCAATTGCCTCAGCAAAAAGCAAAAAAAAAAAAAAAAAAAAAGTGTCTTAGGTAAAATTAGAACTCAGGTCCTCCTGACTTCAGGGCTAGTGTGCTATCCACTGTGCCACCTAGCTTCCCCATACCCTCTCTTCTAAGACCAAAACAAATCCATGGTAACAACCAAAATGAGAATTATTTTTAATATACAACAAAAGTTCTTAGGGATCTTTTTTTCTTTTCTTTTTTGTTTGAATGTTTGTTTGTTAATATTTTTCCCAGTTACATTCAAAAGGTATCTTTTTCTAAAGACCTAAATAAACCATGAATTCTTGGGGAAACAGTTTAGAAGAAGTATGTAATCTATATCTTAAGAGAAATTGGAATGCAAATAGTAAATATTATCAATTAAGAAATTATTAGCTGCAACCTCAAACACTTTACACTTGCTAGCTGCATGACCCTGCACAAGCCCCAATTAACCCCAATTGCCTCACCCCCCAAAAAAAATTATTATTAGTTGGATTTCCTTTCTGATACATTTATACCCCATCATGATTTTTTGGACACACATCTGGTTCAAGTTCTATGTCTTTTCTTCTCTCTTTCCATCCACTCTTCCATCCCTTCCTTCCTACCTTCCATCAACAATGTATGTATTTTGCATATAACTTGTCATTTGCAAGTTTTCTCCTTCATTAAGATGTGAGCTCCTTGGGAGCAGGAAAGAGTCCCATAGCTAATTAATGACTGAGCTAAGATTAAAAATCAAATCTCCATAATGACTGAGCTAAGATTAAAAATCTTAGTCTCCAACTATTATGCTCTTTCCTTGAATTGTAAATAAATTTATATAATTATAAATTACATTTATGTTGGTTTTAAGGTTTATAAAATACTTATTAAACATTACCTCCTTTGAGTTTTTCAACTAATCAGTGAGATATGTCCATCAACTATTCTTCTCCCCATTTTACAGATGAAGAATTGGAAGGTTAGAGATATTAAGTGGTCTGTTCATGGTTACACAGCCAGTAGGAGAATTCTGGTCTTCCTGTCTCCCAGTACAATACTGTCTCCACTCCCCTATGCTACAATGAATCGTGGAGCTAAAGATACCAAGTCAAAGAAAATCATCTCTTTCCTTAAGGGGCTTTTCTATTGGCTAGAAATAAGTGGAAGTAAAGATGAAATGTTTGCTGGATTGAATGTAAATGATGGTGGTCCCCATTAACAAATACTATAATTTTTCAAAGAAAACCCAAAAGATGGGAAAACATTATTGGAAGGTATATGGAAAATGAACCAAGTTCCCCATTCCTCGAACTGTGGATTGATTCAGGCTGTTCTAGAAATCAATTTGGAATTATGCAAGGACAGTGATTGAACTGTTCATATCTTTTGACCCAGAAACCTCAAAACTAGGACAACATCCCAGGAAGGTTAGTGATAGCAAAATAGCGCCCCAATGTACAAAGATGATCATACCATCATTTTTTTATTATTATTTTTTGGTGATAATAAAGGGATGGAGACTAAATATGTGGTGGGAAAAGTTGAAAAAATTGTGGTCTACAAATGCAATGGATGATTGTTAAAATGCAAACCAATCCAAAAATGATGGGATTTTTTTTAAGAGAAACATAAAATGAAGCAGAGTAGCATAGAGTGAAGAAATCAGAACCAGGAGGACAACGATTGCCACAGTGTAAATAAAATCTCCCATAAAAAACCAATAAATTTTTGGCCAATTACTAAAGTCAATGACCAGCATTAATACTGTGCTGCTAACGGCCTGTTAACGATCCATTTAATCCAATTTTATAGGATGGGCATTTATAACTGGACATAAGCTCTTACTCTAGGCAATAGGGACAAAAAGCCAGAAGGAAGAGTTCTTGACCTTGAGCATTTTCTCTACTGTTCTTGATAATCAAATTCTATTATCAAAAATCTGTTTTTTTTCCCCACGAAATGTACTCTGTAAAGAGGTTTGTTTGTGTTTTTGTTGGGAAGCATCGATCACGTCATAACAAATTGCATGTCCTCTAAGAAATGATGAGCAGGATGTTCATAGAAAAACCTGGAAAGTCTCCCATGAGCTCATACAAAACAAAATACACCGTGTACAAAATAGTCCTGATGTTGTGGAATGATCAGCTGTGAATGGCTTTACTATTCTCAGCAATACAATGGTCCAAGACTACTCTGAGGGACTTAGGGTGAAAAATGCTATCCATACCCAGAGAAAGAACTGATTGTGTCTGAATAGAGATTGAAGCATTTTTTAGCATAATTTTAATGAGGACTTTCTTTGGGGGGATTTATTTTTTCTTTTGCAACATGACTTTTATGGAAATGTTTTGCATAATTTTACATGTGCCTTCTCAATGGGAGGTGGGATGGGGAGGGAAGAGGGAGAGAATCTGGAACTCAATGTTTTAAAAACAAATGTAAAAAAATTGTTTTATATTTTACTGGGGAAAATAAAAATATAAAATCAAAACAAATTGTATCAATAGTTTTTAATCCAACTTGGTCTTTTTACAATTAAGGAAAATGAGGCTCAGGAGAGAGTGTGCAGGATAGTGAAAAGAATGATGTATTTTAAAGCCTTGGGGTTTGAATGTTGGCTCTGGTGTTTATTGCCTGAGATCTACCATGTTCTCAAATTCTGAAATACTCAGCATGTCATTCAAAAACACACAGCTGAGCTATGAGAAGCCCTTGAACCTCTTTTACCTTGTATGTTGTTTTTTTGTCCTTTGTTCCCAAAGAGCACCAAGGCATCAGGAAGGTGATGTCATGACATGCAAGTGAAATCGATTTAAATGAGAGAGGGCTGTGCAAAGGTACCACTCTCACTCTCTCCTCTGGAACCATTTGGGTCCAGGGGCAAAATATAGATCAGGACAATTGGAAATGGCCCTGGAAGCAATGGAGATCTGGGTCTTTTTAAGCTAAAGTGTTTCCCAAGTCTGAATTTGTCTGAGGCAACACCCATTCAGTGTATAAGGCCAGGTAATGAAAAAGGAGGCAAAGAATGACTTCTTTTACTTAGTTTTGAGAGAGACAGAGAGAGAGAAAATCAATCTGGAAAGGGAAATTCCTCAGAGTTTCTGGCCAAAACTGCTCTTTACCCTGACCGAACCATCAGGACCTAAATAATGACCAGCCAGGCTTGAGCCGGGAGCTCTTGTTGGCCTATCAGTGAGAGCCAGAATGATTAGGTTTATGGCATGGTCCTTAAAAAAGAGATGTAACCTTTAAGCCTCAAGATATCTTGGGCGGTTTCAGCAATCAAACAGCCTATACTTGAATGGAAGACATACATCTTCGGTCACAAGAGGCCAACACCTTAGTCCCAGCTCAAATTTCAGTTTGCAGCCAATTTAAACACTCATCTATTTGTACTAGTGCTATCTAAATCTTCCCTTATCTTCCCAAAGACTTGTAAAATTTTATTTGCTGGAGCATTTGAACAAAGGGACAAAGGACTGCAAAATACAGCTTGGGGGGCTGCACACCCTTCTCCCCCTTCCAGTTTGAGGCCCCCACCTTAAATGACTGGTTAACCAGGCACTCGGAACAAGAGTATCAGAGTGTCCTGAATGGAGAGCAGGTGAGGGCAGACAGACAGGATTGCCTAATGGCTAGAACTCTGGACTTAGAATCCTCCACAAGTTAATACATTGCTAATGTAGAGCCCCTCCACCTGCTGCAGAACTCATCATCCCCTTCCACTGTATCTTCTTTCCAAACTTCTTTACTCCTATCCAGATTATCACTATCCTTGTAGTCACCAGGTCATCGATTTGGGGTCATCTCTGAATCTTCACTTTCTCTAACCCCATGTGGCCAACCAGTTGCAAATTTTTTCATTTCAACAGCTCTTTTATCCGTCCCCTCACCCCTCTCAGGTAACCAACCAACCAACCTTGACTACCTGAGTTTTTGCTGTTGTTGTTGAGCCATTTCAATCATTTTAATTGGTCTAATTGCTCTCTCCAATCCATCACCGATTTTGGGACCCCATTTGGGTTTTTATATTCTCCTAATAATTTCTCAGCCACTCAGATCCATCCTGCACAGAGCAATAGATGTGTCATTCCTAAAGCAAGGATCTGAGCAAATCACTGCCCTACTCAATAAACTTCAATGGCTCCCTATGGCCTCTAGAAGCAATTATAAACTGTTTGGTATTTGAGGCCCTTCACACTGTGGACTGATCCATCTTTATAACACATTATCCCCATTGCACACTCTTCAGGCTGGCCTTACTATTCCTCATACAAATCAATACAATTCCATCTCTCTTCTCCATGCCTTTACCCCTGTCATGCACTAATTTCTACCTCTACTTCCCTAGTCTTTTAGGGTTTCAGACCTTCTCTATGAAACCTTCCCTGACCCCCAGAGTTGTTGTTGTAAGTTGTTAGGAGAGCTTTCTGAGACTAAATGTATAGTATTAATTGATAAGGGCAACTAGGTCAGGAAGAGCTGTACTCAAATTTGACCTCAGACATTTACTAGCTGTGTGACTGGGCAGTCACACAATCCTGTCTGCCTCAGTTTATTTTTCTATAAAATTAGTTGAGAAAGAACCATTCCAGTTCAGAAGCAACCCACTCAAGTATCCCTGCCAAGAAATCCCCAAAATGAAGTCACAGAAAATCACCGAACTGAAATCACTGAATGGCAATAGCTAGATATATATATGGAGAGAGGGGGAGAGAGAGAGAGAGAGAGAGCTCTGTGTGGGGGGGGAGTCTGTTTTGTTTTGTTTTTTTGTGGAGGTAATTGGGGTTGACTTTCCCAGGATCATCACACAGCTAGTATTAAGTGTCTGAGGGCAGATTTGAACTCCTAACTTCAGGGTTGTGCTGTATCCACTGCACCATCTAGTTGCCCTTAGCAACATCTATTGACATGGGAGGTGGACATCACTATAAATGAGGGATTCTTAATCTGAGGTCTATGAAATTAAAAAAAAATTTTTGATAATATTTCAATATATTGGTTTCCTTTGTAATCCTACATGTTTTATACAATGCAGCTAAAAACACTCTTCTGAGATGGGCTTCATTAAACTGTCAAAGATGTCCAGGCCATATAATAAACTGAAGGTCTCCTCCAACCCCCATAACTTCATAGTTTCCCCTCCCACCCATGGGTCTCAGAAGCTATATAATTTACATACACATTTTATGTTCTATTGGATTTTATTCTACTTTCTGTCCATCATGTGCAGTCCTGTATGTACCACCTTTCCTGTGTGTGTCTTACCAGTGGGCAAGGACATAATTTATGTAATTCTCTTTGTTCTAAGCCATGATTAGGCCACCTGCAATTAGGTGCTTAATGAGGGCTTGGGATGATGAGGATAATGACTGTGGTCTTTACACAATCTTTAGGCTGAAGGGTTATCCAGTTCATTCCCCTGGCTCCAAGCAACACCATGCTTAGGATCAGGCAATCTGAGTTAGAAGGGAATTTAGAGGTCATTTAGTTCAACCTCTTCATTTGATGGAGGAAGAAACAGGTCAGAAAGAGAGAAGTGGCTTACTTAATAAATGAGCAGCAGAGCCAGGATTCTTTTTTTAAACGTAATTTAATTAAATGAACTGATGCAAAGTGAAGTGAGCAGGACCAGGAGGACATTGGACATGTGGGATAATCAAATGAGAATGACTTGGCTATTCTCAGTAATAGAATGATCTAAGACAATTCCAATGGATTCAGGATGAAAAATGCCATCCATCTCCATAGAAAGAACTGATGAGAGTCTGAATGAATACAGATCCAAGCATACTTTTAAATTTTCTTTTTCTTTTTCTTTCTTTTTTCATTTTAAGTTAGTGTTTTCTTTTGCAACATTGCTAATATTGAATTCCATCTTGCAGAACTTCCCATGTATAATCTACATTATTTTGCTTGTCTTTTCAAGGGGGAAGGGAAAGGAGGGAAAAAATTCAGAACTCAAAATTTTAAAAATCAAATGTTAAAAATTGTTTACATGTAATTGAGAAAAAAATAAAATGAGAGAAAACAAAAAATATAATTTAATTTTTTTCAATGAATAAAAATCTATTCTTTCTCTTCCTCACTAATCTCCCTTCCTCTAATTGGCTTGAATCACCTCAGTGTTGAAAAGAGCCAAGTCCATCACAATTGATCAAGACATAATCTTGTTGTTGCTATGTACAATACTTTCCTGGTTCTACTCACTTCCCTTAGCATCAGTTCATGTAAATCTTGCCAGGTTTTTCTGAAATCAGCCTTCTCATCATTTCTTTTTTTTTATTTTTTATTTTTTATTGAAGCCTTTTATTTTTGAAACATATGCAAGGATAATTTTTCAACACTGACCCTTGCAAAACCTTGTGTTCCAGGAAAAAAGAAATGAGAAAGAAAATAAAATTCATTGCTCATCATTTCTTATGTAACAATAATATTCCATTACATTTGTATACCATAACTTATTCAGCTATTTCCCGACTGATGGGCATCCACTCATTTTCCAGTTCCTTGCTACTACAAAAGTGTTACAAACATTTTTTCACGTTTCCTTTTTTATGATATCTTTGGGACACAGATTTAGTAGAGACACTGCTAGATCAAAGGGTATGCACAGTTTGGTAGCCCTTTGGGCATAGTTCCAAATTGTTCTCCAGACTGATTGGACCACTTCACAACTCCACCAGCAATGCATTAGTATCCCAGTTTTTCTACTTCCCCTCCTGGCTCTTTCTTAAGGACTGATAATCACAAAAATTTGCTACTTTAAAGGATCAGACCATCTATGTCCCTGTAACTCCATTCAGAGGTGGGGGGAAAGGTATCCAGACTGAAGATCCTGCCATGCCCTGCTCCCTCATAACCCATCTGTGTCAACACCCTTCCACTATATCTTCTGAAAGCTTTCCTTATGCTTCCATTTACTTACATGCTTTGTATTTATTTAGATATATCTACTTTTTTTCCTCTGGCCCCCATTTTTTGTTGTTGTTGAGGCAATTGGGGTTAAGTGACTTGCCCAGGGTCATACAGCTAGAAGATGTTAAGTGTCTGAGACTAGATTTGAACTCAGGTCCTCCTGATTTCAGGGCTCTTGCCCCCATTTAAAATGCAAGTTCTTTGACAGCACATTGTTTCATTTTATCTCTGTATTCCCACTGCCTACCATTCTGTAGACTTCTAAATTATTGAATTGAAATAAAATAAAATTTAACTTAAATATCTCTACTGCTCTTGAGAAAATTTTTTTGCAGAGTCCTCAATGGAGATGATCAAGATAAAGTTGCCCAGCCAGTTAAGAACAGCAAGGTCAGAACCTGCATCTACCTTTGGACCCCAAGTTCAGGGCTGTCCCCTCCCACCATCCTGCCTCCTTTAGGTGAGGGAGGGAAGGAGAGAACAAAGGACAGTGTTTGAAGGGAAGGAGGAAAAAGGAAAATGCTTGGGGGGGGGGTATTTTCCAGGGCTGGAAAGAGCTCCAAGAAGAAAGGACTTGTGACCCCTCCAGGACTAATGTCCAGAATTAAGGAGGGAAAGGGTGGGAGGGTTGGGTCAAGTCAACAAGCACCTACTATGTGCCTGGCAGTTAGATGGCCAGTGGACAGAGCAAGCTGCTTAACCTCCTGGAGCAGAAAATCGAGCCACTCTAGTAGTAGCCAAGAAAAAGGGTTTATGGGTATCAAGCCCAACCGAACAAGTGCCCGGCCCTGTCCTAAGTACAGGGGTTCCAAAGAAAAGCAAAAAGACAGTCCCTGAGCTCAAAGAGCTCCCAGTCTGGTGAAGGACACAATTGTGCAAACAAGATATAAACAGGATAAATCAGAGATAATCTCAGAGAGAAGGCACCAAGATTCGGGAAGGTTGCCAAAAAAATGTGCAGAAAGTGGGACTTTAGCTGAGATTTTGAGGGAAGCCAGGTGCTGAGGATGAGGAGGGAGAGGGCTCCTGCCCCAGGGCACTGCTGAAAATGCCCCTTGTCTGAAATGCATGCAAAGGGAGGGGGGGAATCGCTTCCCACTTTATTGCTGGGCCTTATGGAGGGAATTTCCTGTCTGGAAGCCTGCCCCCATGGTGCCTAATTGACAGCCCTGGCCCAGGTGCAGCCTGTTATCCTAGAAGCTGGGGGCTGGTAACCAAACACAGCTGGTCAAAGGGAGGGCCTGGAAAAGAGGGGGGTGTCCTGGGCTCTTGTTCCCCCCCAATCCCTGCATCTCTGCCTGCTGGGTACCCCTCCTCACTGGCACCCCTCCCTCCCCCAGGTACTGCTCTCTCCTACAGCAAAGGGCCTTGAACTGGCTGAAGGAGAGCAAGAAGTCACATTTTCAAAATCTCTGCACCTGAGATGAGTTTTTCTGTTGTTCTGTGCCATATTGGCCATACTGACCACCCCTTGTACATAGCCTTGGACTTGTTAGAGAGAGATTTGATGATGACCCCCCTGCTTCTCCCTCTTCCTTTCCCCATCCTCAATCCTGCTTCTTCCCTCTTTCCCTCCCCTCCATTCTTTTCTCCTTTCCCTTATCCCTTTCCCTCCACCCCATGCCTTTTCTCCCTCCCCTTCCCTTCCATCCCTCGTTCCTTCCCCTTCCATTCCTCTTCCCCTTCCCTCCATCTCTCTCCCCTCCCTTTCCATCCTTATTCCCTCCCTCTCTATCCCTCTCCTTTCATTCCTCTCTCCTCCCTCTCTACCTCTCTCTTCTCCCTCTCCTCCTCTCCATCTCTCTCCTTCTTCCTTCCATCTCTCTCCCTCTCTCTCCACCCCTTTTCCCTCTCTCTTTCCCTTCTTCTCTCCCTCTCCATCCTTCTCCCCTCCCCTTACACTCCTGTTCCCTTCTCCTCCCCATCTCATTTTACAGATCATAAGACCATAGATTTAGGGCAGAATGGGTCCTCAGAAGTCACTGAGTCCAACTCCCTCAGGCCAGGAAAAGTCCCCTCAGCCCTTGCCCAAAGTCTCCCAGCCAGTTAAGAACAGCAGGGTCAGAAGCTGCATCTACCTCTGGCCCCCAAGTTCAGGGCTGTCCCCTCCCCCCTCCTGCCTCCTTTAGTGCTTCGTTAGGGGCTGGGAGAGAGGGAAGGAGGGAACAAGAGGGTCCCTTCAGAGATCTGCCCCAATGGGGAGGAGCCTTGTGGGGAGGTCCTGAGTTAGCAGGCCCAGAACCCCCAGTATGTAAGCTGCCCCAGGCCCTGGGATGCGGCTCCTCCCCTACCCCACCTTTGTCTCTGGAGGGGCAGCTGGCAGGATGTGAGTCACTGGGCTCCCGGGGGCCAGGGGCTGAAGCCCAGGTAGGAATGGCCTGCTGG
This sequence comes from Myrmecobius fasciatus, assembly GCA_023553655.1. Classification (NCBI taxonomy): domain Eukaryota; kingdom Metazoa; phylum Chordata; class Mammalia; order Dasyuromorphia; family Myrmecobiidae; genus Myrmecobius; species Myrmecobius fasciatus. The sequence goes on from JAJPUD010007109.1 coordinate 39,518, forward strand.
CCCCCACAGTCAACAGGAAGAGCCTCCTGGGCTTCCTGGGAGTGACACCCTTTTGTCCAAGAGCAGCAGCAGGCGGGGAGTTGGGGGGCGGAGGGGGCGGCACTGGCAAAGGCTGCCTAGTAAGCAGCCTGTTTTTCCAGGCCCCTGGGTCACTCGGGTATGGCTGCCAGGACCACCTGCCTGCCCAGCCTCCCCACCACCTGTCTACGGCCACACTCCGCCTCATGGTGCCCCAGCTAGACTTGTTTGTCCCTGTAGCAAAAAGAAGAAGTTGGGGGGGGAGAGCCCTGACAGAACAGGCTGGGAGCTGTCTGGGCAGGACCACTGGGGCAGTGCCAAGTTCCCCAGCCCCTTCCAACACTCCTTAGCTTACTCTGCCCTGGATCTGAGGATCATTTTAAAAAATGCTTCCCCCTAAGCAGCCAAGGCTCACAGAGACCCGCTCTGGGCCCCCCCTCCCCATTTCTGGGGGGCAGGGCCCCACAGGCTGCCCTGTTTGCAGAGCCCTTTGAAGAATCATAGGAAGGGCCCTTACAAAAGTCTTCCTGGCCCAGGCTGGAGGAAGGTGACCCCTAGAGTGACCTAGAACCCAGGCTCTCATTCTTGTTTCGCTGCACCCTGGTTTTCCACAAACATGCCTAGAACCCTAAAAAACTGGGGGAAATTGTCCAGGAGACTCTGTGGCTCCGTGGATATAAAGTTAGAGGCACCAGCCCTGAAATCAGCAGGGCCTGAGTTCAAATCTGGTCTCAGACATGTAACACTCCCTGGCTGTGTGACCCTGGGCAAGTCACTTAACCCCAATTGTCTCAGCAAAAAATAAAATAAAATAATAAAGTTAGAGGCCCGGGCCTGAGAAGTGACCAAGTCCAACACTCTTATTTCATAGATGAGCAAAATGAGGGTCAGAGAAGTAAATTCAACTGGAATTCAAACCCGGGGCTTCTGACTCCCCAGAACTCTTTCTAGCTGCTGTCTCTCCCATAAGGAACCATAGCCCAATGGGCCAAGGCCTGAGTCTGGTCACCCCCAAACCCAAATAGGTCAGAACGTATTCCTGGTGCTTTATTCTGCTTAAATGCTGGGTCTTTCCAATAGGGAAAGAGCTACTTTATCAGAGAATCAATGATCCAGAGGGTTGGACTTTGGGGGCCCAGGACGTCAGCCCCGCCTCAGACCCCGGCTTCCCTGCCTGAGGTTTGAGTCTGATGAACCTCATCACCTTTCTTGGCCACTGGAGATGATAAGGAAGAAGCTAATAAATACCTTGAGCCACCGGACATGACAGTATGAGATTAGCTGCAGTCCTGCCTGGGGCACCGAAGTGGACCCGATGACCTTCTCTTCTGGTGACCTTGGGAGGGAAGAGAGTCTGTGAGCACGAGCAGAATCTCGGCGACGTGCTTGTCTCAGCCTCCCACCTGAATACAGCCTCCCTATCTTATCTCTGGGGACTCCATCCAGCTGGACTGCTGATTTCCCAAGGGGATTCGGAGTCAGGCCTCCACAGGTCTTGGACCCAGAAAGGGGGTCTCAGGCTGGCTGGGGGACCTCCGGAACGTCCCTGAGCTTCTCTCAGCCTCCGTTTCCCTCCCCGTAAAGGAGAAAGGCAGAGCAGGGGGCATTCCGGCCTCCCTGATAGTGAGTTAGAGGCCCCCAGCCTTTGATAGCTCCCTTCTCCTTCATCCCACTCCCCACTATGAAACACCCTTTCCATGCTTCTCTCATGGACCAAGACTCTTCCCTACATAGTTCCATGCCTGGCCCAGAGAAGGGAATAAGGGAAAGAAATAAGCACTTATATGGCACCAACTGTGTACCAAACACCTGACAAATACAGTTAGTGAGCATCCTCACAATAATCCTGCAAAGTGCTATTAATATCCCTGTTACAGAGTTGAGGAAATTGAGGCAAACAGGAGTTAAGTGACTTGTTTGTCCAGGGTCACACAGCAAGTGTCAGAGGCTAAATTTGAACTCAGTTCTTTCTGACTATTCACTGTGCCATCAGCTGCCTAGAGCTTAATAAATACTCTATCTACCCCTTTGCCTATCAATCCAGCACTCTGTCCATATCTATCTATATATCTATCTACCTAACTGTGCTCAACCTACTGATTTATCTATTTTTCTATTTATCTGTCTGTTTATATATCTACTTGTTCATCCATCTATCTGTCTCTGTCTGTCCATCTGTCTATTTATCTATCTATCTACTTGCTTACCTTTCCATCTATTTATCTGCCTATTTATTCAACTGTCTGTCCATCTCTCTGTCTGTCTCTGTCTCTCTGTCTCTCCCTCTCTCTCTCTGTCTCTCTCTTTCTGTCTCTCTCTCTCTGTCTCTGTCTCTATCTCTCAGTCTCTCTCTCTCTCTGTGTCTCTGTCTTTCCCTATGCACCCCACAAACCAGTGAACATGTCTTTATGACCCACTTTTCAGTGAAGGAGACAGTCTTATTTACTAGGAAAAAGCCCCAGAATCAGGGTCCAATGATTCATGACTTCTACCTTTTTCTTTTTCTTTTGGTATAATTTTTTTTTCTCAAAATAACAAGTATTTATTTTTCCTCCCTCTACTTCCTTCAATGAGAAAAGAAAAAGAAAATCCCTGTAACAAATATCCACAACCAAAAAAAAAAAAAATGTCAATTTTAGTCTTATTATCTGATGGTCGAGTGACCTCTGTGAGTTACTATGTTTCTGAACCTCAGTGATCTCATCTGTAAAACAGGAATCATGATATTTGTACCAAACTCCCTTGGTATTGGGGATACAATGAGTTAATTCATGTCAAGGATTTTCTCTCCCCCTCCTTCTCTACCCCCTCCCCCAGCCAAACTAAACCATAATACAGAAATCTTCCTGCAAGAAAGCCTTCAACCATGGTTATGACCAACTGACCAGGCTCGGGCAGAGGGAATCTTGGGTCTATCTTCTTGGCTTCAGGCAGTACCAGGACTGGCCTGGCCTTGAAGCCTTCTCATTGACCCTACCTGTCCCAATGGGTTGGTTCTATGGAGGCTGCCTCAGTGGCCCAGGGTGTAGAGAAGAGGCAGAAGAACATGGGCTCCCCCTCCCCCCTTCTTTACAAGGAAAGCTGGGTCAGGGAGGCTTGGAAGAAGTCAGGCCAAGGGAAGGGAGGGGAAAAAATTGGCCTTATCTCCAGTTAGATAAAGGCTCCCTGTGCCAGAAGGCCTGTTGATAGAAGCCAAACTGGGTAAACAAGCCTTTTGCACAAAGGGCAAGACTCAGAAGGGAGGCAGGTTTTCTTCCCAGCAATTAAAGGGGTTTAGGAAAGCTGAGCAAACCATGGGACACCTCTGGCTGCTGCTGCAGAGGCCACAGGGAGTCAGAGCCCAAGTGAGGGGCTTTGCAATCTGTTACCATGGAGAGGCAGTTGTCCACAACTGGGGGGGAGTGGGAGAGGAAGTAGGAGAGACAGAGAGACAGAGACAGAGACAGACAGAAGACAGACAGTCAGAGACAGACAAAGGCACAGAGAAAGAGACAGAGGCAGAAACAAAGAGA
>JAJPUD010007109.1:43057-56272 GCA_023553655.1 Myrmecobius fasciatus
AAAGAGACAGACAGAGACAGAGAGACAGACAGACAAAGGCACAGAGAGAGAGAAACAGAGAAAGAGAGACAGACACAGACAGTCAGACAGAAGACGGACAAAGGCACAAAGAGAGAGACAGACACAGACAGACAGACAGAAGACAGAGGCGTAGAGACAGAGAGACAGACAAAGGCACACAGAGAGTCAGAGATAGGCAGAGACAGACAGAGGCAGAAACTGACAGACAGACAGAAACAGACAGAAGACAGACAAAGGCACAGAGAGACAGAGAGAGGCAGAAACAGACAAGGAGACAGAGACAAGGAAACACAGAGACAGACAAAGGCATAGACAGAGACAGACAGACAGAGACAGACAAACAGAGACAGACAGACAGAGACAGAAAGACAGAAGACAGACAAAGGCACAGACAGAGAGACAGAGAGAGGCAGAAAAAGACAAGGAGACAGAGACAGAGACAAAGAGAGACGAGACAGACAGACAGAGGAAGAGGGGAAGGACTCTGATCCTCAGAATATTTTTTTTCCTAGAGGTTCAGTCTTCAGCCTCTGTGATTTTAAGAAATAACATTTCTTTTAGCTACTGTGTATTCCTGGATAAACCCCAAAGTGAAAATCACCCATGCAGCGGGAAGCCCAGCTTCCCCGAATCAAAGCTCTCCTCTGGTGGCTGAAGTCCTCAGAGGGATGGGGGGCTCTGCTCCTTGCTCTCACACGAAGTCCTGGGTCTGGATTTTGTTTCTTTTTCATCTGTAGGCTGAGGGGTTTGGGGTGAATGGCCTCCAAGCTTCCTTGGATCTCTGGATCTCCTGGGTCTGGTACAAAGTGTTAACATGACAGGAGACTCTCCAGACACAAAGCCCGATATCTTAGCTTCTTGGTGCTGGAGATTCCAAACAATAAACGAACCCATCATTATTGGCTTCATCCTCCATCTTTTCCATGGAGAACCCTTCCCCTGAGAAGGCTCAGAGAAATGATAAGAGTTCCTCCAAGTCGGTGGGAGGACCTAGAGAGGCGATCTAATTCTGTAGCATGATTTGCTCTTTCACCCATTCATTCTTTAGGATTAGATTATTTAATTTCCAATTAACTTTTGGTCTATTTTCTCCTGGCCTTATATTGCATGTGATTTTTACTGCATCATGATCTGAAAAGGATGCATTTACTATTTCTGCCTTTCTGCATTTGATTTTGAGGTTTTTATGCCCTAACACATGGTCAATTTTTGTCCAAGTTCCATGAATAATTCTGTAGCATGAAAGGGGTGCTGGATTTGGGGCAGGGGTCGAGATTCCAATTTAAGTCCTGCCTTTTAGTCCCTGGGTGATCCTGTGTGACTCCAGCCTGGACCTCTGTTTTCCTCATCTGTAAAAGTGGAATTAGACCAGACAAGTCCTAGTTCCAAATCCATAATCCTGTTATGGTGTGACGGGGCTTAGAGGAGGATGTGTTTGGCTGGAACCTGACTCCCCTCCCCTCCTGTGACATCCCTGTCTGGGCTAGAAGGAGCACATGAAGTTGTGAGACTGGGGCTTCCTTGGCTAAAACATGTCAGTCCATTTCTCTGGCGTAAACCACAGGGTGCTGGTGAAAAAACAATTATTTACGATGCATTGGAAAGGAGAGAAATCAGGTCTTCCCAGAAATGGAGTTATTGGGGCTGGGGCTAGCCCACTGACTAAGTCCTGGCTGTGTATGACCTCCCCACCATCTGCCAGGTCAAGGTTGGAAAGAGCATCCCAGAATCCCAGGAGCTCGGAGCTGTAGGGGACTGGGGAGGCCTGGGCCTGAGCGGGCGGATCTTGGGCAAATCCCTTCACTTTTCAGTTTCCTCATCTGTAAAAATTAGGGTGTTAGATTAGGTCATGTCCATCCCAGCTTCATGGCTGTTGATGGCCTTAGATACACCCTTCTTAACTGATGGAACAAGAAAGACATGGACAAGCCGTAGAAAAGAATTCCTGGACCCTTTCTTTGTGTCTTGGTACCTTTGACAAAGTTTGCTGAATGGACTCCTTTTTAGAATAATGTTTTTCTTTTCTTTTCTTTTCTTTATTTTTGCTGAGGTAATTGGGGTTAAGTGACTTGTCCTGGGTTACACAGCTAGGAAATGTTAAGTGTCTGAGGTTCAGATTTGAACTCAGGTCTTCCTGATCTTAGGGCCAGTGCTGTGCCATCTAGGTGCTCCCAGAATACTGTTTTTAAATGCATCCAATAAAATCCATAGGATTTCAAAGGAAACCAATTACATTAACACATAAGCAGCTCTCAAAATATATTTTTTTAAGTTCATGGATTCCAGATTAAGAATCCCTAGCCCAGATGGACTTTATAATTCTAAATCAATGATGAAGATGATAATCAATAATTAAGATGATTATCTAGCCTTTACTTGATTACTTTTAGGAATAAGGAATTTGTTACTTTGAAGGTAGTAATTTCTCAACAGTTCTAATTATTGGGAAGTTTTCCCTATCTCTTCTCTGATTAAATCTGCTGCTAGCTTCCTCCCTGTTAGGGCCAAACATAAAAAAATAAAATAATATTTAAAAAGGACAAATCCAGGGTATAAAAAAAGACTTGAATTTCTCAAAATCACATTGGACTAATTTTACTCAATAATTAATATTCGCACTTCTGTAGATAGGAGGTTTATCAAGCACTTTTCTCATAGCAAACCCATGAGACAAGCTGTGTTAGTATTATCACTCATTTTACAGATGAGAAAATTAAGGCTCAGAATGTCGAAGGGACCATTTCAGCAGCATGAGGCAAGGATTCAGACCTGTATATCTCAAGAATGCTTTTTGGGAAAGCTCTGTATGAGATTCAAAACCAATTTTTTTCCATGACTTCGGGCAAGTCAGCCTTCTGTGTCTCAATTTTCTCATCTGTAAAATGGGGCAGTTGAACTAGATGTCCTTCAAGTACCTTTCCCAGTTCTGTTCTGAAATCTTTTTTTTTTTAAATAATAACTGCCTTTTCTTTTTTTATATATAAAATGTATTTTCATTTTTTTTATTAAATTTTTTTATTTTCAAAACATATGCATGGATAATTTTTCAATGTTGACCCTTATAAAACCTTGTGTTCCAAATTTTCTTCCCCTTCCCCCAACCCCCTCCCTTAGATATGTTAAACATGTTAAAAAATATATGTTAAATCCAATATATGTACATGTTTATATAATTATCTTACTGCACAAGAAAAATCAGATCAAAAAGGAAGAAAAAATGAAAAAGAAAACAAAATGCAAGCAAAAACAAAAAAAAAGGTAAAAATACTCTGTTGTGATCCACACTCAGTCCCCACAAGTGTCTCTCTGGATGTAGATGGCTCTCTTCATCATAAGATCATTGGAACTGGCCTGAATCATCTCATTGAATAACTGCTGTTTCAACTGCTTTTTTTTTTTTTTTTTTTAATTTCAACTGCTTTTAAGTATAAAAATCATTATGTCTGTAATCTCATTTGAGGCTCCCAAACATCACTGGGAGGTAGATCCTAGAGCTGATATTCTCCTTTTAGAGATGAGGAAATTTAAGATATGAGAGATTAAGTGACCTCCCCTGAGTCATACAGATAATATATAGGAGGATTCTCCTGCCTCCAAATCTGGCATTGTTCCCACTAAGCTGGCCTACCCCATGGCCTCTGATAGCCTTTGTCTTCCTGATGAGATTGGACCGTGATCCTTTTCTCCCATTGAAAGGTGTTGATGGAGCTGTCCAAGAGCAAGATGGGCCAGGAGAATCCAGGACCCTGGCCATCAGTGCAGCCCACCTGACCTCCCTCCCTCCCTCTTTTCTGAGGGTCAGAAGTCTGTCCACCTTCCACAGGGCTAGGCTATTGTTGTATCCTTCCAGCCTGAAAGGCAGCTGGACCCTCACTGACCTGGGTTCTCCTGTTTCTGCCTCCGTTTCCTCCTCTGTAAAAAGTGATTGAATTAAATGCTGGCTGGGTTCCTTCTTGCTCAATACCCTGGGATTTTCCAGAGGCAGGTCCCATGGGGATGGAGCTAGGAAGCAACTTTGCCAAATTCTCCAGTGTCCCATTCTGGAAAACTACAGGAAAAACCTGACTTTGGGAGCAATCCTTCCTTTAGAGAGGGAGTGAGTCAATCACAGCCTCCCTAGGAAGTAGGACCTTACTTTGTCAGAGAGGGAATGTGAAAAGCCTCCATAGGACTTCCAAAAGACTTGCATTCAAATCGTGTCTGAAGCTTACTATCTGAGCAAGAGCACTTTATTTTACCTCTGAGACTTAGTTTCATAATGAGAGTAAATTAGCTATAAGATTGATTTCAAGAGATCGCTGGGATAATCGAATAAAATCATGAAGGGAAATTTTTATAAAATTTAAAGTGTTTTGGAAATGAAAAGCTTGGAGGCAACTAGGTGGCTCAGTGGATAGAATACTAGGCTGGAGTTCAAATCCAGCCTAGCTGTATGACCATGATCCTGGGCAAGTCACTTAACTCTGTTTGCCTCAGTTTCCTCATCTGTAAAATGAGCTGGAGAAGGAAATGGCAAATCACTCCAGTGTCTTCCCCCCAAAAAAATCCCATGGACAGTATGATCTGAACATCTATTATTATTGTTATTCTCTAATTATTATTATCATTAGTATCTAATGAATCTAAGCAGCTTCTGCCTGAAAGAAATGGTCCTCCTCTTGGGGACTGTAGCCTGTTATAGACTGGTGCTCCAAATGTCCCACAATACTGCTGCCCTTCTAAAAATTAATATTTTCTTTAGCATTTACATAGTGCTTTTACATTTATAAAACATTTTACATGTATTATCTCTCAAGAGTTTCTTTGTCTCCTTAAATGTTGACATGGAACTCATTCACTTCCATTTACTTTCTCCTGTGGAAAAAGAATGGGGATGATCCCTACCAGGCACAAGAAGTCATGAAACCAGAAGCTTTGGAAACATTAAATCAGAGGCAATGTGGATGAGGGATTGGAATGATTCCTTATCTTCTCTTCCAATCTCTTCTCCTCTTCTCTCTCCTCCTTTCTTTTCCTCCTCAAACTGCATTTTCATATTTTATTTTTAGGAGAAAAAAATCAGTATGCATTCTTTCATTTATGCATTTAATGACTATTTACTAAGAAACTATATTATGTACCTCAGCCTTTAAGGATCTCTGACCTCATTCACTTAACATTTCCTAGCTGTGTGACCCTGGGCAAGTCACTTAACTCCAATTGCCTCAGCAAAAAAAAAAAAAAAAAGAATCTCTAGCTTCCTTCAAAGCTTGGGTCAAGAGCAACTTTTCATATAAGGTGTCCCCTATTATTGGCATCTTTTGGCTACTTGGCTTTATTATGTTTGTATACATTTCTACTCAATAGAATATAAGCTCCTTAAGGACAAGACAATTTCATTTTGTCTCTATCTCCAGCATCTTTCTCCATGACTGGCATATAAGTAGGCGTTTAATAAATGCTTAAATGAGTGAATATTAAATAAAATGAAGTTTGAGAAACAGAGACAGAGAGAGACAGAGACAGAGATAGAGAAAGACAGAGAGAGACAGAGAGAGAGAGACAGAGAGACAGAGACAGAGACAGACAGAGAGAGAGGAGACAGGGACAGAGAGAGAGAGAGAAACAGAGAGACAGAAAGATACAGAGACAGAGAAAGAGGAGAGAGACAGAGACAGAAACAGAGAAAGACACAGAGAGAGAGAACCAGAGAGACAGAAAGAGACAGAGACAGAGAGAGAGAGAGAAGAGAGAGACCAGAGAGACAGAGACAGAGAGAGAGAAGATAGAATCCAGCTAACCAAAGTGCAGACACAACAAAGTCCAGCTTTGATACAGTACAAACAACACTAAGGTGGAATAGGGGGATACAGCATTGACTTGGAATCAGGAAGACAGGTTCAAGTCCCACTTCAGATACTTCCTAGGCATGTGATCCCAAGCAAGATTTGACTTCCCTGTTCCTGCTTCCTCTTCTATAAAATGAGTGGGTGGGATTCAGTGACCTTTAAGTACCTTTTCGGTTCTGAATCAATGATTCTCTGGCCTAAGAATAATGGCTAATTTGCTCCCCACGTATTTGGACAGTGCCCTTTAGAACCAGAGTAAGTCATCGGCTTTATCAAGATAACCTCATGGCTTAATTTTCTTGTTAACGATTAAGTAGGTTTATGAAAGTGTTTCTATTTAAATCAAGTCCACAATTATTTGTTAAGCACTCAATGTGTGCCAAGAACTGTGCTAATTGCTGGGAATACTAATGGAAGCGAAGAACCAGCCTTCAAAGAAGGAAGCTGCCAAGTCTGGGGTGGGGAGAAGGGTGCCAAGATAGGGCATAGTGGAGGAAATGTGGAGAGTCAGGAGTAAAACCCAGAAAGGAATGGCTGGTTTGGGCACTTTCTGTATGGAAAATGGAAGCTCTGCAAAGGGTTATCAAACTGTGCATCCCCTTTGATACAGAAGTGTCTCTACTGGTCTGTATCCCAAAGAGATCAGCAAGATAATTGTATAAATATGTTTATATATATTGGATTTTACATATATTTTAACATGTATAACACATATTGGATTGCTTGCCATCTAGGGGAAGGGGTGAAGGGAAGGAGAGGAAAATTTGGGGCACAAGGCTATGCAAAGATCAATGTTGAAAAATTATCTGTGCATATGTTTTGAAAATAAAAAGCTTTAATAATAATTTTTTTAAAATTTCATCAAAGAGATCATAAAAAAGAGGGAAAGGGCCCCACATGGGCAAGAATGTTTGTGGCAGCCCTTTTTGTAGTGGCAAGGAACTGAAAATTGAATAGATGCCCTTCAATTGGAGAATGGCTGAATAAATTATGGTATATAAATGTTATGGAATATTATTGTTCTGTGAGAAACGACCAACAGGATGATTTCAGAGAGGCCTGGAGAGACTTGCATGAACTGATGCTGAGTGAAATGAGCAGAACCAGGAGATCATTATACCCGGCAACAACAAGATTATATGATGATCAATTCTGAAGGACATGGCTCTTTTTAGCAGTGAGGTTATTCAGGCCACTTCCAATAGACTTGTGATGGAGAGAGCCATCTACATCCAGAGAGAGGACTGTGGGAACTCAGTGTGGATCATAATATAGTATTTTCACCTTTGTTGTTGTTTGCTTATTTTTTTTTTCATTTTTTTTCCCTTTTGGATCTGTTTTTTTCTTGTGCAGCATGATAAATGGAGAAATATGTATAGAAGAATTGCACACATTTAACCAATATTGGATTATTTACTGTCTAAGGAAGGGGGAGATGAGAGAGAGGGAGAAAAATATGAAACACAAGGTTTTGTAAGGATGAATGTTGAAAACTATCTTTGCGTGTATTTTGAAAAATAAAAAGCTATTATAAATTTTGTTTTAATAAAATGGAAGCTCTGGGAGGGACCAGCCAATCAGGGGAAAGGACCAAAGGGAAGCCTGAAACTCCAGGGTAAGAAGATCAAGTCAGAATGAACTAAATAGTTATATTTGTTTTCTAATTCTCATTTTATAGCAGTAAATTCTTATCAGTGGTATACATCCTTCAATGGAATTTTTGGAGTATTTTATCCAATAGAGATTAAAATTTCTATTCTTTCAAGTTCATTTTAGATTAAGACCCATATAGAATCTGTTCATTGCTACCCTGACAAACAACAACAAAAAGATATTTTGGAACCTTTATGTATGATTACAGAATCTAGAGATCTCAGAATTGGGAATCAGCCTCCAAAGAAGCTGTCTAGATGAACCCACCTTGGAACAAGGGTCCCTGTACATGATCTTCAAACAAAGGTCACCCACCTCTGCTGGTAGAGTTTAGGGAGAAGCTTTTACCTTCTGAGAAAGTTCATTTAATGATGTTCAAACAGCTCCAATTATTAGGATTATATCCTTAGATAAAAATGTATTAATTAACATGTATTAGACTACCTGCCATGGAGGGGAGGGAGTGGGGGGAAGGAAAGAAAAATTTGGAACAGAAGGCTTTGCAAGAGTCAGTGTTGAAAAATTACCCATGCATATGTTTTGCAAATAAAAAGCTTTAATAAAAATTAATTAATTAAAAGAAAAGAAAAAAGGATAAAAATGTTTACAATATTTTTCTCACTGAGACCACATGGCCCCTAGTTTGGCTCTCTGGTAACAAGCTGAATAAATCTAATGCCTTTTCTACATTTGACACCAATGAGCATCCTCTTCTTGATCCATTCTTCTTTCTAGGTTTTGTGATGCTCTTTGAACACCTTGGTCCTCCTCCCACCTATCTGACCAAGCCTTCTCAGTGTCTTTTGCTGGATCTTCATCCAGATCATACCTACTAACTTTGAATGAATCTGTCAACATATTCAAAACTGAACTTGTATTCTCACTCTCAAAAGCTACCTTCTTCCTGACTTCCTTGTTATTGTTGAAAGTAGTATCATCCAGGTTGATTTCAGAAAAGCCTGGAAAGACTTACATGAACTGATGCTAAGTAAAGTGTGAGCAGAACCAGGAGAACATTGTACAGAGCAACAGCAAGACTGATGATCACCTGGGATGGACATGGCTCTTTCCAACAATGAGGTGATTCAAGGCAATTCCAATAGACTTGAGATAGAAAGTGCCATCCACATCCAGAGAGAGAACTATGGAGATCAAAGCATAGTATTTTTCACCATTTGTTTTTGTCCTTTATTGACTCTTTTTTTCTTTCTCATGTTTTTTTCACTTTTAATCTGATTTTTCTTACACATGACAAATACACAAATATGTTTGGAAGAATTGGATTGCTAGCTATCTTGGAAGGGGGAAAGGAGAAAGGGAGAACATTTTGGAACACAGAGTTTTGCAAAGGTGAATGTTGAAAACTCTTTGCATGTATTTGGAAAAATAAAATTATATATATACTTAAAAATAGCATCATCCTTCAAGTCATTCAGGCTCATAACTTAGGTGTTCCCCCCAGTTTTTCTCTCCTATCCCACCCTTCTATGTTTAGTCTATCAGCAAGCTTTGTCACTTTTACCTCAGTCATTTCTCTCCTAAATATCCTCTTCTCTCCTCTGATAGGGCTACCACCTTGGTACAAGCTCTCATCAACTCATGCTTGGACTACTTCGATAACCTGATGATTAATTTCTTTGCCCCTGGTCTCTTCCTGCTCCAGTACATCTTCTACTCAGCTATCAAATTGATCTTCACTTAAAAGTCAGATCTGATCATATCACCCCCACCCACCCACCCAATAAGCTCTAGTGGTTCCCTATTACCTTCAGGAGCAATTTATTTATCTGTTTTTAATACACATTGTTTTATTAATCATGTTGGGAGAAAAAAAATATCAGAGCAAAGGGGAGAGATTAAAAAAAAAAAACAGAAAAAAGAAGTGAACATAGCATGTGTTGATTTACGTTCAGCCTCCTTAGTTCCTTTTCTGGATGCAGATGGCATTTTCTGTTCAAAGTCTATTGGGATTGCTTCGGATCACTGAACCCCTGAGAAGAACCAAGCCTTTCATAGTTGATCATTGCACAATCTTGCTGTTCTTGTGTACAGTGTATTCCTGGTTTTGCTTGTTTCTTTCAGTGTCAGTTCATGTAAATCTTTCCAAATCTTTCTATTATCGGTTTGTTCATCATTTTTTATAAAACAATGATATTCCATATCTTTCATATACCATAACTTATTCAGCCATCTTCTAATTTTTGGCATCCACTCCTTTTCCAATTTTTTGCTACCACAAAAAGAGCTGCTACAAACATTTTTGCACATGTGGGTCCTTTTCCCTTCTTTATGATATAGACCCAATAATGAAAAGTCAAAGGATATGTCTGATTTTATAGCCCTTTAGTCATAGTTCCAAATTGCTCTCCAGAATGGTTGGATCCTTTCACCACTCCACTAACAATGCATTAGTGTCCCAGTTTTCTCACATCCCCACCAACATTCATCTTTTTTCAGGACCAATTTTAAATCTCCTGTTTGACTTTTAAAGCCTTTTATAGCCTGGGTCCTCCTACCTTTCTAGTCTTTTTGCACCTACCATGGATTCAGTGGCCCACTGATAACTGCCTCCTTGATGACCTGGAATAAGACCTCCCTCTTCCCACTTTGTATTTTCCCTGGGGTTTGCTCCCCACTCCTGCAATGTTCTCCCCTCTATCTCCTGGTGTCCTTAAAGGGTCAGATCAAATGCCACTTCTTATAGGAGTCATTCCCCACTCCCCACTTCACCCATTGCTCCCCACAGTGCCTTCTATCTCAGGCCACCTCTAATTTATCCTATATGCCTTTTATTTTTACCTAATTGCTTTTAGGTTGCCATGGCCCACCTTGGGAGCAGGAACTTCCCCCACCTTTTTCTGTCTTCCTATGGATTAGCACAGTGTCTTGCACACAGCAAGTGCTTAATAAATGTTCGTTGACTTGATTTCCATCTGACTGAACCTCAAATACTTGAAAATAGATATCATGACCTACCTCCCCTCCAAATTTTCTGTCTTCCAGGCTAAACATCCTTAGTTTCTTTACCTGACCTTCACATTGAGAGAATTTGGGGTCCTTAAATTTTCTGTTAACTCTCCTCTGGACACTCTTATCCACATCCTCCCTAAAATGTGGGACCCAGAAATGAACACAAACTAGGGCAGACTGATTATATATGTGTGTGCAAGTATGCATGTATATATAAATATATGTACAAACACACATAAATGCATGTCTTTGTGTGTAAGAATATTGTATATGCATATGTGCACATGTGTAAAAACACACACAAATATTTGTATATACATATGTATATATGTGTGTGTATGTATATATATGTGTGTGTGTATATATATATATATATATATATATATATTTATATGTATATAATAGCCAAACTCTATTTCTATGACAGCACCAGGCTTAAGTAACAACCAAGCATCTGAGATTGTGGGAAAGTTCCCCAAATCTTTCTGTGCCTCAGTTTCCCTAGCTTTAACTTGCTTTGTATCCACGTGCCCCCTTATGACTTGTAGCTTTGGAAGCTAGACCTTTCCAGAGGAATCAGTTTATTCCCTGAATCTTTATTTTCTGATCAGTTTCTATTAACTTGCTTTGGTCATATAGAATCATGAATCATAGAATATGGAGTCGGAAGGGACCTCAGAACTTCTAGGCCAGGGTTTCTCAGCTATTTTATACTGTGGACCCTTTTGACCATCTAAGATTTTTTTAAATTGATAATTGAAGAAAATAATGCATTTAAATGAGAAGGTACTAAAAATAAAGATGTCATTTTTTTTCCCCTATTCAGGTTCACAGTCACTGAAATATATCCATAGACTCCTAGGGAGTCAATGAGCCCCAAGTTAAGAGTCCCCAGTCTAGGCAAACACCCCCACTTTGGAAAAGAAAAAAAAAACAAGGCCCAGAGAGGCCTGATGAATAGTCCGTGGTCTCACAGCTGGGGAGTGGTAGAGAACCCAGGTATCCTAACCCTTAGCCCCAGTATTCCTGACCCTACCCTATCTCTCTGCCAAGTTCATTGATTCTTCCAAAGTGCTTTAGGTATATAACTGCATCCTACCTGAGGCAAAGGCAGCAGGGCTTTGGGCTTGGGAGGGGGCCAGGAAAGGTGGAAGATTAGGGGTAATTCTTAGCTGGGGACTCCAGACAAGTGCTAGACAATCACACTCATGCCCTGTCAGAAGAGTACAGCATGTGTGACGTGGTACATCAGTGTTCCTGGTTGCAGGGGTAAGGGATGGCTGAGGCTGAGGAGCTGTATACTCACTGGCCTAGGCTCAAACTACCCTCACTTGGGATCTCTTAGACCCTGAGTCCCAGGACTACAGAGCTAGAAAGGATCTTAGGGGCCATCCAAATGAAAGCTTTACTCTTTTTTCTGTGGGGAATTTAAGGCTCAGATAAACTAAGCTATCTGAGTAATTAATCATAATGAGGAGGAAGAGAAAAAAGGAGGAAGAAGACAAAGAGAAGGTGAAAAAGGAAAAAAAAGGAGAAGGAGAAGGAAGGAGGAGGAAGAAGGTGAAGAAAGTGAAGAAGAGGAGGAGGAGATGAAGAGGAAGAAGAAGAGGAGGAAGAGAAGAAGGAGAGGAGGAGGAGGAGAAGAGGAAAAAGAAGAAAAGAAGGAGGAGAGGAGGAAGAAGAAGAAGAAAAGGAGAAGAGAAGAAAAAAGAGGAAAAAGGAAGAAGAGGAGGAGGAAGAAGAAAAGGACAAGAGGAGGAAGAATAAAAGGAGGAGGAGAAAAGGAGAAAAAGAAGAAAAAGAGGAGGAGAAGAGGAAGAAGAAGAAAAGGAAGAGGAGAAGAAGAGAAAGAAGAAAAGGAAGAGAAGGAAGAAGAAAAAAAGGACAAGAGGAAGAAGAAAAGGAGGAGGAAGAAGAAGAAAAAAGGAGGAAAAGAGAAGGAAGAAGAAGAAAAGGAGAACTAGTATTTATATAACATTTTAAGGATTGCAAAACACTTTACAGATATTTTTTTTATCTTCACAGTAACTCTGGGAAATTATCATTATCTCCATCTTACAAAGGAGGAAACTGAGGCAGACAGCAGGTAAATGACTTGCTCACACAACTAATGGGGGGGGGCAGGCTCACACAGCTCAGAACTTCCGGACTTGAAACCCAGGCCTTCTGATATGAGCTTTTCCAGGACGCCAGAATTTCTCCTACATTGTTTGTTTCCTTGTCTTTGGTAATTTCCAGCCTTACCTACTTTCTGGGCCTGGTTAATCAATCATCCCTGGCAGGGTCTGTGCCAGAGTAAAGATTAGTCATTCTCTGGTCACCATGAGTTTATCTCAGCTAGCTTCTGGCTCCTGACTCAGCTTGAGTCATGCGTCCCTGGGGTTCTGCTTAGTTTCTGTGCAGGATGACTTGCCTACTTGTTGCCCAGTAGAGGAGAAATGATGGCTTTCAGAACTGGTAGACCCTTCTCTCAGCCCCCCATTTCATCCAAACTGCTGCTCAGTCCTTTGGAGCCTGGAAGGATGTCCATGGAGATGGGAGATCGTCAAAGGCACAGGGTGGACGGCTCTCCTCTCCTCATCCCTCCTTGGGAGCATATGCACTCCTTCCAGAGCCAGGAAAAAGGAAGAAGAAAGAAAAAGAAGAGGAAGAAGAAGAAGAAGAAGAAGAAGAAGAAGAAGAAGAAGAAGAAGAAGAAGAAGAAGAAGAAGAAGAAGAAGAAGAAGAAGAAGAAGAAGAAGAA
>JAJPUD010007109.1:56766-114578 GCA_023553655.1 Myrmecobius fasciatus
AAGAAAGAAAGAAAGAAAGAAAGAAAGAAAGAAAGAAAGAAAGAAAGAAAGAAAGAAAGAAAGAAAGAAAGAAAGAAAGAAAGAAAGAAAGAAAGAAAGAAAGAAAGAAAGAAAGAAAGAAAGAAAGAAGGAAGAAGAAGAAGAAGGTTCCAGAGCAGGAGCCCTCTAGAGACAACCTCAAACATTTCCTTGGCTCTAGCTCAGATTTTATAACATTGCTGAGAGGTTGACTTTACCTGGGTAGCTCAGTCCCCCCCATGAATCTAGTTTCATTCCCAGCTTTTCCCAGGGGGACCCAAAAGCCCCCTGACCCCAGGGGAAGCCAGAGTCAGGCTCTCTCCTCAGGAACCAGAGAAGTCACCTGGGCTTTCCCAGTATCGAGACAGCCATGAACACACCTGGAGTCATTTTTGAATCATCTTCCTTCTTCCTCTTCCATATCCTGTCAGTCACTCAGTCCTGGGAGAGGAAGCAAGTACCCAGAGCAGGTACCACGATTGGCCTTTAGCTTTCCTCCTTTCCATCATACTTGCAGGCTTAGGGTAGTAGTGGAGGACCTGAGTTCATATCCCACTTCTCTTACTGCCTGTCTCTCAATCTCTTTGGGCCTCAGTTTTCTCATCTCTAAAATGAGACAGTTGGATTAGATCTCATCAGAGGTCACTTCAGGCTTTAAACCTGAGATTCCTTTATAATGTCTCTTATGGACATCATTTCCTTTCCATCCCCACTGCTCTCATTCTAATCCAAGCCCTTTATCATCTTATACCCAGACTATCTAGAAGTGGTTCCCCCATTCCTGTTCCTGATTATCCCTGCCAGATACATCTTCCTTAAATATAGCTTTCACTGTGTCACACAAACCCACAGAAACTCACTTAAAAGGGACTTTGGAAGCCAACTAATTCAACCAAGAGCTAGACAGATATCTCCTGTCTCTGCCCCCAACAAGTGGCCCCCCACTCTCATCCCAGGGATGTTAATGAGGGGTTGTCCATTACTTGCCAAGGTTCCCATTCTACTTTGGTCAGCACTCATTGTGAGAAAGTTCAAGCTGAAATCCATGACTCTTCATTTGTCATTCATTGTTTCTGGTGTTGTTCCCAGGGGTCAAGCAGAACAAAAACCTTTTCTGGCTGACAGGCCTTTAAAATAGTCACCATGTCCCCTCAGTCTTTCTTACTCTAGGATAATGGTCTCCTTGTGTGGTAAAGTACCCATTCCTTTCAACATCCAGGTTGTACCCCTCTGGATGTCCTTCCTGAAATAAGGGAATCAGGAAACTCCGAAATGAGCATCCTCCTCCAGATGTCTGGAGTCCAGCCTTGGATGAGACCATCATGTATGTCCCTTGTGCTGGACCCTATTCCTCTCAAGTCCAAGATCCCATTACTTCTTCTGGCTGACATATTGAGCTTGTGTCAGTCAGCTGATAAATATTTATTAATCACCAACTATGTGCCAGGCATTGTGCTAAACGCTGGAGGTAAAAAGAAAGGTACAAGACAACCCTCAAGGAGCTTACAGTCTAGAGGAAATAACATGCAATTGGCTATGCAGATGCAGAATAGATGGAAAATAATAAGCAGAGTAAAAGCACTGGAATTTAGAAGGATTAGGAAAGACTTCCTTTAGAAGGTGAGATTTTAGCTGGGACTTGAGTCCACAAAAAGCCTCAGATCTTTTTCATAGGGATTGTTGTCTAGCCATTTCTCTCCCCATCCTGTACTTATAAAGCAGATTTTTTTTAAAGTCTGGTGTAGGACTTCATATTGATCTTTATTACATTTGTTTTGGTATGGTCCTACCTCCTAGCCAATCAAGGTCTTTTCAAATCCTATCTATCATCTCATACCTTAGCTCTCTCCCAGCTTAGCATCATCTGATGCTAAGTATTAGTATTTTGTAAGTAAGTATTTAGTAAGATAAGTATTTCATTTATGTAATTTTCCAAGTACTGTTAAAATCTGAAACACCACAGGACTCAGCAAAGGTTCCTGGGACACTCCACCAGAAAGAGCCTTAAACTTAACATTATCCCATTAAAGATTATGCTTTGAACTAAAGAGAAGGAAAGTAAGTGGACCTTTGGGGCTGTTATACTGAACCCCAGCCTTAAAGTGGGCTGCTAAGGTGATTCAGGCCAGTTCTAATGGTCTTCTGATGGAGAGAATTATCAGAATCCAGAGAGAGGATTGTGGGTACTGAGTGTGAATCACAATATAATATTTTCACTTTTTTGTTATTGTTTGCTTGCATTTTGTTTTTTTCTCATTTTTCCCCTTTTTTGGTCTAATTTTTCTTGTGCAGCATGATGATTGTGGAAATATGTATAGAAAAATTACATATGTTTAACATAAATTGGATTACTTGCCATCTAGGGGAGGGGATGGGGGAAAAGGAGGGAGAAAAAAATTTGGAACACAAGGTTTTGCAAGGGTGAATATTGAAAACTATGCATATGGTTTGAAAATGAAAAGCTTTTTGAAAAAAAAAAAGATTATGCTTTGGATTTGGTCATTTGACTGCCATTTGTGACTTTATATCCTGAATTGTCCAGTTAGCCCTTTGGGAGCTTCAGTTTTCCTATTTATATAATAAAATGGTTGGATGTGATGGCATCTGACTTTCCTTCTAGCCTAATTCTATTGTGCCATGATCCTGGGACTTTGCTCTTACTCATATCTGTCCATCTGATCCATAAAGAAAATATAAAAGTTTTTTTTTCCCACTGCTTTGATGAAATATGGCTAAGCTCTAACTATGGTATTTCCCTTACTCCCTAATCCTAATACTGTCCAAAAACAGGGAAATGAGAGCAGCAGAAGATTTCTCCCTGACAAAGTCACGTTGGCTCTTAGTAATCACTTATTTCCCTTTCTAAATACGAGAAGAGAGTTTCACAAGAAAATCCACATAATCACTCATATTATCATTTACCATGACTAGCAAGGAATGAATTCTATCTCCTTCACAAGAAATTCCCTGGCTCAAAAACCCTCATTGACTCTACATCAAATTTAAACTCCTCTGTCTAGCTTTGATGGTCTCTGTAATCTGACTCTGTTCCACCTAACCACATTTATTACCCTTAGCTCTCCAGCACTTACCAGCTAGTCTAATTAAAGCAGGTTCCCCAATGTCCCATGAAGACCCTGTACTCATCGTTTTGACCTATATGCCTTTACTTATTGTAAGAAGGGGAGCTGCCTGTGAACAATATATAATCCACGTGGTTCTCTAAATGTGGCTTGTGGGAGACTGATAGATATGAACTAATGCTTGGACAGTCCCTGAAAAGAGAAGGAAAGCAGCAAGATCCCTGGCTAAGAGGGGCAAGAGAGCCTTCAGAAGACCACCAAGTTGAGCAGTCTTTAAGTCTAGTCTCTGGGGGAATATCAGACTTTTCTAAATATCTGCTTTTCTAAATAAGGCTGGCCCAGGAGTACAAAACAAAAAAAAAAAAGCCTTTTCCCTGGTCTTTCTTAAGTAGGAAGATTTATTCCAGACTTATACCTTCTGGTTTAACTCCTTCCCACCAAATGCTAATTATACAAATAAACCATCACAAATGGTGAATACTGGGAGTAAATACATGTATTCAAGTAAATGTTGTTATGTAAAAGTCAAGTAAAAGATGTTATACAAATTAAAGTACACCAGAAAATACATAAAGCGAATGAGCTCTTTAGATGGGATTGAGAGAAATCTCAGTTCAATCCAAAAAGAGGTACCAATCTCTTTTTTTCCTTTTTTTTTATTATTAAAACTTTTTATTTGCAAAACATATGTATGGGTAATTCCTAAACATTAACCCTTACAAAGCTTTCTGTTACAAATTTTTCCCCCCTACTCCCCACCCCTCCCCTAGATGGCAGGATATCCACTACATGATAATTATGTTAGAATACTTAAGAAATCGAATATATGTATAGTTATTGCCACACATCATTTTTTTGTGCAGGAGAAATCCTATCTACAAGAAAGAATAATCCGATAAAGGAAATACAATGCAAGCAAACCTCAATAGAGAACATGAAAATGTTATGTTGTGGTCCACATTTCACATCCCTCTCTCTGGGTGTATATGGCTTTCTTCACTGAACAATTGGAATTGGTTTGAAGCATTTCATTGTTGAAGAGAGTCATGTCCCTTAGAACTGATCCTCATATAGTTGTTGCCATATACAACAATCTCCTGGTTCTGTTCATCTCACTCAGCATCAGTTCATGCAAGTCTCTCCAGGCCTCTCTGAAATCGTCCTGTTGGTCGTTTCTTACAGAGCAATAATATTCCATAATATTCATATACCATAATTTATTCAGCCATTCTCCAATTGATGGGCATACATTCAGTTTCCAGTTTCTAGCCACTACAGAAAGGGCTGCCACAAACATTTTTGCACATGTGGGGCCCTTTCCCTCCTCTAAGATCTCTTTGGGATATAGGCCCAGTAGAAACACTGCTGGGTCAAAGGGTATGCACAGTTTGATAGCTTTTTGAGCATAGTTCCAAATTGCTCTCCAGAATGGTTGGATCCGTTCACAGTTCCACCAACAATGTATTAATGTCCCAGTTTTCCCACATCCCCTCCAACATTCATCGTTATCTTTTCCTGTCATTTTAGCCAATCTGACAGGTGTGTAGTGAAGAGGTACCAATCTCAGGCAAGATAAAAGCAAGGTAAAATCTTCTTCATCTTCATCTGCTTCTTCTTAGTCGTCATTGTCATCTTCATCATCGTCTTCTTCATTATCTTCTCCTCCTCTTCTTCTTTTCATTCTTCCTTCTCCCTTTTTCTTCTTTCCTTTCTCTTCCTCCTTCTTTCTTCTTCTTCTTTTTCTGCTCCTCTTCCTCCCCCTCTTTCTTCTTCTCTTCTTCCTTCTTTTCTCTCAAAAGTCCTTTCATTCTCCTAAGCTTTTGAACCAACTCTGCCTCTCATGCAAGAATGCATCAGGATTTTCTCTAGCAATACTGAATCCCAACCTAAGCAGCAACATGCAAAACACCCCAGGCTGAGATGGAAACCTAGGTTCCAATCTGTTGTTTAGGTGACTGGCTGTTGCTCAGCCCTCATTTATCTACCTCCACTTCAGCTTCCCATCACAAGGTCTGTAACTTTGAGAATCATCCTTTTAGCTTTTGCATTGCTTAGTATTTCTCCTGTTTCCTCAGTTATGTCCAACATGGGGCTGAAAAGCTTACTTGTCAATGGATTGAGGAGGCAGAGGCTAGGGGGAAACTGGAAGACCCAAATGAATAGAAAAATCCTTCTTGTGATCAAGTCAATCAAAGAGCATTTTATGTTCCAGGTACTGAGCTTTGTGCCAGGTACACAACTACAAAAGAAAAACAGTCCCTCATTTCAAGAAGTTTGTATTCTAATGGGAAAGATAACATACACATATACATATATGTATATGTATATATATACAAAACACACATAAATATATATTTTTTAAAATATACAAAGTAGATCTATGGTCATTTTAGAGGGGAAAGCACTAGTGTGTATGATTGTTGTCCTTCCTTCTCGAAGAGGACCAAAATAACATTACTATATTAGAGTTACAGTGTGTCCAGCTATGACTGATCAGACCAATGTGAGCTTGGGATGCTCTGCCACAGGTCTATCACAAATAGTCCCTATGAACATTTGGGGTGGATTCTCTAATTTTATGCAACTCACATTTTGGGGGGAGCTAATTCCATTCTGCTTTGCTCTTTCTCTGATGAGGGCACTCCACACTGGTTGGTCCTGTGCCAGTGTCTCCCATGTCATACAAAGTTCTTAAGAGACACCTTGAGAGCATCCTTGTATCATTTTTTCTGACCACCTTGTGAGCACTTGCCCTATGTGTGTTCTCCATAAAATAATATTTTTTTGCAAGCATTCATTCGAACAATGTGGATAACCCATTGGAGTTGGGCTCTCTGCACTAGAGTTAGAAGGCAGTTTAATTGGAGAAAGGACTCAGTATCCGATATCTTATCCTGTTAGGTGATTTCAGAATCTTCCTAAGATAATTCAAATGGAAGCGATTCAGTTTGCTACTTGAGGTGGTCTTTAAGGAAATTAAGTCTCCCAAGAAACAGAAGTGAGGAGGGGGAGCATTCCAAGCCTGGAGAAAGGCATAGGGATGGGAATGGAGTGTCTCCTATGAGTGAGAGCCAGTGGGCCTGTGTGGCTGGACCACAGAGTTCATGGGGGAGAATGATGTGTAAGAAGGCTTAAAGGTTACAATAAGGCCAGGCTGTGAAAAGCAAGGAACCATTGTGGGGTACAGAGTAGAGGGTGATGTAGTCAGTCTCACTCTAGAGGAAATTATGTGGCTACAGATTGGAAAGGAGTGAGACTTGAGCCCCAAAGCCCAATTTAAAGGCCATTATAATTACTTTGGCAAAAGGTGGTGAAAATCTTAGTATTTCTTCTTGGTCCCTTCCCAGAGCCAAGCTATCTCACTGAGCATCCAATAATGGACTGGTACTGCCAAGTAGCTCCACTTGTAGAGGGGGAGGGGAAAGGAAAGGCCCTGTCTGTTGCTGAGTTTTCTCTTTTCTCCTCCCTAAGTCTGCTCTCCTAGTGAAAAGCAAGCAGAATGTCATCCTCAATACACTTATAAATTTTAAAATTGTATTTTTCAAGTGACTAGCATTTGTTTTCTCATCTCACCCTCCCTTCATTTAAAAAAAAAGGAAAAACAAAACCTTAGTATAACAAATATGCGTGATCATAGACTCAATTTCAATTTCAAAAATATTGAGAAAATGTCAGAATTGAAAGGGATCTTAGAGATCCTCTAATCTAGCCCTTTCATTTTTTTGAACATGTATTTTATTTTTAATTTATGGAATAAAATAAGCATTTCCTTTACATGACATAATAAAAATAATTACACATGAAACTGCAAATCTACTATATATAACTTTAAATGCACAATAAAACTATCACTCCCAGACAGAGGAATTGGCTTACCCAAAGTCACATTTTTGACAAATAATAGCAGAGTCAAGATTCAAATCCAGGTCTCCTGATTCCAAAACCAGAAGGGTTTTTTGCCTCCACTTTAGGTGAATGACTAGGTAATTGAATGAGAAAATGAAGCTATGAAACAAGGAAGAAGAAAATCATCGTCCAAGACTCAGAGCACTTTTATGTGAAGGGGGGAGGTCTCATATCCCCCTCAAACCTACATGGTCTGAGATATTGTCAAGGACCAGGATGGAGATGATAATTCTGCAGCTGGGCCCAGCATGGACCTTTCTGACTTTAATGAGCTACTTTGTAATTTATTACTTATTTTTTAAAGAATCCTCTTCAGCTATAATTATAGGGTGCCTTAATGATCCATTAATTGGATCTTGGTCTTTTGCTCATCGGTTGGCCTGACATCTTGGGATGTGTCAGCAAGGAGAGCTGCAGCCAGGGCTGAATCTAAGTTCCAGCAGCCCCTGAAGTCATTCCTAGCACACGTCTGGTTGTCTCCCCGCCTTATCTCTCCTTATTCCGGTCCATCTTCCACGATGTTGTCAAACTGATCTTCCTCCTATTCAATAAATTTTAGTGTCTCCTTATCACCACCAGGACCAAATATAAAATCCTATTCGGCTTTTGAAGCCACCCTGATCTCTTCCTGTCATTTCTATTTTTCTTATACTTCTACATACGCCAGTGAAAATGTCCTTGTCATTCCTCAAAAAGGCAAATTTCTCTTTGCCTTTTCATTGATGTCTATCTCCTTGCTTTCCCAGCTTCTTTCCAGTCCTAAGTAGTGATATTTTTCATGTAAGCTCTCTGAGGGCAGGTACAAGATTATTATTTATTTATTGCCTTCCTTTATATCTCCAGTACTTAGCATTATAGTAAATGTTGCACATAGTAAATGTTGAATAAATACATGTTGCCTGTGTCTGGAGCCATTTATTAATTGTTGATTATTGCAAATATAAATATATCCTTTGAGAAAAGTGTGGTAGAGATTATAAATCAATCATTCAATCAACAATGCTGCTTGAGGCAGTGTCAAGTAGAAAAACAAAAAACAAAACTGGGCTAGCTAGAGTTCTGGGTCTGCCTTTTACTAACTTTGAGCTACCCCTTCACCATCTGTAAAATTAACACTGCAAAGTCTTCACCTCAGGGGGCTTTTGTAAGGATCACAAAGAGAATGCACTAGATAAGGCTGTGTAACCATAAAAAGCTAAATAAATGTAAATTACTATGACTCACTTTGCTCCCACTTTGCTATCCAGCCCAAGGCAGAGATGCTCTGGGACATAGAAATAGATGAGACAATTCAAGGGAGCTTACAATCCAATTATGGTGATAATTGTATAATCATACCACTGGAAGGGACCTAGGAGGTCTTAATTCCTTTTGTATCTCCCTAACAAGTGGTTGGTTGAAGAACTCCAGGGAAGGTTGAAGACCTAGGAAACAAAACTTCTAGGACAGGTTCCCTAAAGTAACCCAACTTATTCTGCATCTAGAATTGTTAGGAAATTCTCTCTTATGTCAAGCTGAAATCAGACTCTCTGAACCACCCATCCATTGCTAGGGCAGTTCTGCTCTTTGAAGCAGAAATATTCTAATCTCTTTTCCAGGTAAAAGCCCATTAAATACTTGAAGACAACTCCACCCTCCCCTTTAGATTTTCTTCTTTCATTCTTTGCTCCTTCAACCAATCCATCTGTGGCAATGTCTCAAGAACTTTCATCATCCTGCCTGCCTTTCTCTAGATGTCATTCTTAAAATGCAACACAGAGACTTGATTACAGCATTCCATGTATAGTCTGATCAGGCCAGAGTTAAGCAAGCCCACCACCTTCCTTTTCTGGATACTTACTTTGGGGCAAGGTGAAATTAACTTTTGTGGGTCTGTCCAATTATTGACTCACAGTGAACTCAGAGCCAATAAAATCATCTTTTTTTTTTTTTTTTCCAGAACTGCTATATAGTGATACCTCCCCATCTCCTACTGGAAATAATGATTTTCTTAAACTGGAGTCCAAAAGCTTTACATTTGTCTCCATTATATTTGTCCCAGCCTGTCAAGACATTTTTGGATCCTAAATCTATTATCTAATTCTCTCTATCCTAGCTTTGTGTTATTTGAAATTTTGATTTAAAATGTCCTTTCTGATGAGCAGGTAGATTTCAGAAAAACCTGGAAAGATTGAGTGAACTGATGCTGACTGACGGGAGCAGTACTGGGAGAACATTGTATATAGTAATAGCAACACTGTTTAAGGATCAGCTTTGATAGATTTAACTCTTCTGAGCAATACAATGATTTAAGACGATTCCAAAACACTTGTGATTGGAAATACTATTCCCATCTAGAGGAAGAACCATGGAGACTGATGACAGATTGAAGCATACTATTTTCCCTTTCTTGTGTTTTTCCCCTTTTGTTCTGATTCTTTTTTCACAATATGACTGATGTGCAAAAAAGGTTAATATGTTTATATAGATATAACCTATATCATATTGTTTGCTGTCTTGGGGAGGGCTTGAGAAGGTAGGTAGGAGAAAAAATGGAAATTAAAATCTTATAAAAAGTAAATGTTGAAAACTAAAAAAAATAAAATAAAATGCAGTTAAAATTTTCATCTTTGGGGTTTTGTGAGTCACAAAAATTAAATAACACAAAATCAAGCACAGATCTTTCCTCCAAATTGACATTGAACATTAAGGACTACTCAGTGGATCACTTCCAAATCTAACTCATTCTAACATTTAGCCCAGATTTCTCCATCTGGTCCATATGAATAACATAATACACCAGCATTTGCTGAAATCTAGGTAGACTGCATCTATAGCATTTCCCTAACCTCTCAATCTAAGGAGTGTGTCAAATAAGGTATGGTTAGTCTGGCGTGTCCTGTCCTTAATGAAACCATCCTGGCTCTTTGTGATCACTGCTTCCTTTTCTAAATGTTTATTAACCAACCCTTTAATAATGTAGTCTAGCATGTTGCCAGGAGTTAGAATTAAGTTCATTGCCCTATACTTTAAAGGATCTATTGTCTTCCTTTTTACAAAACTGGGACAACATGGCAGGTATGAGTATAACCTGTATATAAGGCAGCAAGGAGACTTGATGGGTAGAGAAGATATAAGAAATAGCAGAAAATAAGTTGGGTAGGTCACCTGGTACTAAATATATCACATCTGTTCTTTAAATCCAAGCAGAAAAATTTTGATTTAATGTAGTGGGTAACAGGCAGTCGTTGTTGGTTCTTGAGGAGGAAGAAAGAGAACATGATTAGGTGGTATTTGGGAGGGATGGGGAGGTGAAGATGACCCAAATTAATCTTACGAGCCAAGTGGAATGATTGTTTTTTAACTGGGAGATTGGGTTAGGTCATAAAACGGAATTGCAGAATTTTAGAACTGGAAGAAAATGGACATTGTCTAATCCTGTCCCCTTTTTATATCTATGTAGGGGCAAAGGGGGCTAAGACTGGCCAATATAATATAATGGGATGGCATAATGCTATAGCAGGACTCTATAACCTTGGCTCAAACCTCAGTTTCCCTATATGTTAAAAAGGGGGGGTTGGACTAGATGACCATTTAGGTCCCTCCAAGCTCCATATTTATCAAATGAGATAATATTTGTAAAGGATTTTGTAATCCTTGAAGTGCTATATGAACGCTAGTTATTATTGTAAATATAGGTACAATATCTCTTTTTGAAGTAGATGGGTAAAGCCGGGCTGGACAACAGCTGAAGGAGATGCAGGGGCTTTCCAGGAACCTTTATATCTCTGCTCAGAATTTAGCCCAGAAAGAAAGAAAAAATAATAATAATCTTCCAAATATTGAATTAAGTTGAATATTTAAAAAGGTTTCCAAGTTTTCCTCTGAGATTGCTTCAGGCTTTTCCAGAAAAATAACCCTCCATTTCTGCAAAATCCTGGAGAGGCTGGCTTGGCCCTTGACTAGCTTCTCCCCATCACCAAGGAAGCCAGGGTAAGGAGGTTTCCATTTGGAGGGCATGGTTCTATCCATGCTGCTTTGCAAAGTCCTGCACACCCAGGACTCGGAGGCGGCGATTGCCCAAAGTCACACAGGCCGACTGGTCTACATTTCTCTGACCAGGACTTCTCTCCTGGCTCCCGGATGATGCTAAGGTGACACATGTTCTGGGAGAAGCAGGCTGGGTTGGAGGGACACTGGGGAGATGGATGCTTCTGACACCCCCTCCCCTTGAGAAGCCTTCATCTTTCTGCACAGTGGGACTGAAGGGAGCTTGCTTTCCAAAGAGCCTCAGTAGCTTGCTTGAAGGTGAGAAGTTATTGCTCAGGCAGGATTTCAAAGGCACCAGGCTATAAGGTTCTGCATAAACACAAACATCATTTCTCATCCCAGGACTAGGAACAGTTCTTTCTCTGTCTCTCAGGGCCTATCGAGCACAGCTGTGCGCTTTGGCCCCGACCCAGCATCCCTGGAAAGCAGCATGAGCTAGTCCTTAGAGCGGGCCATTTCTAGGGACTGGCCCTGGCTGGTGGGAGCTCTGCACAGCCCCCAACCCACTCTGGCCCTGGCCAGACTTGAGGCAGCAGCCGGTCCCAGGGAAATGACTTCTCAGGCTGGCAAAGTGTTGATCTAAATGGGTAAAGAAGCCATCCAGAAGCAAAAAGGCCAAGGGTGTGTGTGTGAAAACTTAAACCAGGGTCCAGATGGCATCTTCTAGGAAGAGACTGCAGGGAAAGGTTCTGAGATCCTGTGTTACTGAGCTCACTTATCCCAAGAACAATCCAAGCTTGAAGCGTCTGCTCCCTGCCCAGACTTGTTCACAGTGGGAGCCATACAAAGAAAAACAGGGACTCTGCCGTCCTCCAACAGCCTGTACAAGTCTTGTTGGGGAGAAAAGAATAGGGGAGGTTAAAGATGGAGTTATTGGTTTGGCCCACTAGTATAGGGAAGAGAGTGAAGATGTGGTTTGAGAGGCCCTGGATTCGAATCTTTATTGCCAGGTTACCGTGTGACTTTGGTCACTGAACTTGTGGAATCAAACCTCCCAATTAGGCTGGGCTTGGAGGTCCAATTCAGTTTAAATGATGTTCCCATTTTGGAGTATTTGTGAATTGCTCAGTTAGCACAGTACCTTGTCATAAGTGGAGCTTAATAAGTGCACATTTCCTTTCCCTATTGTCCTGCTCTGATGCTATAACCTTATTGTGGCAAGTTTTCAGAGGTAGTTGGAGGATTTAGTTTTTAATAGAAAGGAAAAACTTGGGGCTGTGGGGTCAATTTGGGGAAAAGTAGAAGCAAAAGGACAATAGAATTGGGTTCGAATTTTGCTGAACTGCAGGGTTCCTGGTGTGAAGGGGGGGGGGGTCACAGGATTGAAGAGGTCAAAGGCTAGATGGAAAAGGCTTGGACTTGATTTTGCTGACAATGGGGAGCAGCTGAAGGTCTCAAAGGGATTTATCCAGTTAATCAGCTTCACTAGAATGGGGCAGATTTTTCCCATCTTGCTAATGAGCATTTCTGGGGTTGAGGGTCATAAGGACTACTTGTCCCCTGCCTTTCCAAATAAATCCCCCTGAAAAATGACCAGAAGAGGCTCACCTCTACACTGGGGACATCTTTAACCTGGTCCCCTCTACCTTCAGCAGGAGGGGGTCTGATGTACCACCACCTACCACCAGGCATCCAATCCAGACTAGTTTACCTGCCCCCCACCAAATCTTAGACCCCTCCCCCCACTTTTGCACCAGTGATTTACAAAGGACAATCATATGTAACAAACCTTTTTATTAGAAAAGTAAAAAATATTGCATAGGTCTTAATACTTGAACATCAAGTGTATTCACGTAAACGGTTCTAGATGGAAGCCCCATATGGCACTACTTTGGGGAAGGGGTTCCAGCCCCCACCACCACTGCTTGGCCCCAGCATCTCATAGCAGTTTTTTTTCCCCTCTTCAAGTGTCAGAATCTGCAGATTCCCAACACCCAACCCCTTCCTGTGTTCCAACATTCGTGTGAGTCTCTAAGATAGCTGCCTAAAAACAGGTCAGTAGTAGTGAAGCTGATCCAAAAAACATACAGGCTTGGCCCTTCAGACCCTGGTTTTTTTTAAGTCACACAGGACAAAAATGACAACAATCCTCTAGGAACTCCCCCCACCCCAACCCCCTGTCCAACACAAGCACACATAACCCCCCCTTTTTGCAAAGGGACCAGGACCAACAGCCCAGCTGCTCAGTTCTGGTTCCAACATCACCCCACTACTTATCTTCACTGTCAGTAATAACAATAATAACAATAAAATAAGGAAATTCATGCTACATATCAGTTTGGAGAATCGTGGCTGGCCCCTGGGGGCTTCGGCCGCTCCCTCATCCCCCCACGGGGGAAGCTAACACCTCGAAAGGAGCCAGCCCCACTCTCCCCATCAGCCACCTGCACACACCTCGGGCTCCGTGAGTGACCTCCCCCCCGGCGGTGGCTCCAGTCAGTTTTGCACAAAGGGCCGCTCCATCCCCTCCCCATCTCTGCCAGCTCGCGGCGCCCCCTCCCTGCTACTGTCCTGTGGGCGGGGGGCAAGGCCGGGCTCTCAGCACTCTTCGATGAGGAGCTGTTCCGAACTGTACAATTTCTTCTTGATGACCCGGAAACCGGTGCTCAGAGTAAGGGACTGGCTGAAGCCAGGGGTGAAAGAGGACGGCCCGGCGCTGAAAAGTCCCTGGATCTTGGGCCAGAGGCGAGAATCCAATCTCAGCACCAGGGTCAGCTGGAAGGTGGGTACCAAGCTGGGGTCCACGGCCAGCTGCTCCACGCTGTGGCAGCTCTTGCCCTGCTCCACACAGATGTCCAGTAAGGCTCCCCGAAGGCCGCAGGGCTCGCTGTAGGCCAGGCGCAGGAGCTCCTTGCCCACCTGGGTCACCAGCTGACTGGGCATCAGAAGGCGGGCCGGGCGCTTGCTGCCCAGTTTGGCCTGGCTCAGGATTTCCTGGAGCAGTTGCATCAGACTGGTACAGAGATGCTCGTCCTCGGGGTCACTGAGCAGGTCGAAGTCGGGCAGCGACACTTCGTCCAGGTATTCCTCATCTGGGGGGAGATCGGAGGAGTGAGCACCCCGGGACAAAGTGGAACAGGCGGGGAGGGGGCGGAGCCAGCTCCTCTGGAATCGGAGCCCGGCCACATCGCCTGCTTCCCGGGCCTCAGTTTCCCTCCCTACTCTCCAATCTGAATGCCACCCCGCCGCCGCCCCCCTCGCCTGCAGAAAGCTAGGCCGCGAGTGGCGCCCGAGGATTAACCCTTCCGGGGCTGCGGCGCGCCTTCCCTCCCTGCCCCCCGCTCTCCGAGAGCCCACTCACCCTCCTCCGGGCCGAAGCCGCTATTGCGGCTGTCCAACGATTCACAGTCGGAGCTTTCGAGACTCGCGCAGCGGCCTAGCCCTTCCCCTCGGGCCGCTGTCGCCCAGACCGGGCGCTGCTGCGGCTGGTCCGGAGTAGACGGCCGCGAAGAGGAGGAAAGGCGATCCCAAAGCCCTGGCATGGTTGGCACCGTTTGCTGCAGCCTCGTCTGCGGATCCGGGGTCAGGTTCAAGGCACGGAGGGAACAGGCTGGGCTGGAGGCGCTGCAATACGAGAAAGAGCGCAGATGCGGGGATCAGCGTGGGGGCTGGCACAGCGTCCCCCCCGGGGAGAAGGGGACCCGAGGACATAGAGGCTTCGTACCCAGGGGAGGGCGGTCTCCTTGGCCACCAGGCAAGGCAGGCGCACTTACCAGCTAAGGCTAGCGAGAACCTCGGTGGATGAGTCTGTCTGGCGAGCGGAGCCGGCGGCCGTCTGAACGGATCAGGAGACCCGGGTGCTGTACAACGAGAAGGAACGAACGATGCCCGGGCTTGCCCTCCCACTCTGCCCTCCCCCCCTTGCACCTCTTCTAGCCTGAGCCCCGCGGCAGCGCCTATTATATCGCCGGAGAGGAACGAGGCCACGCCTCCTCATCCAGCCGGAGTTCGGGGGCTCCTGGCCGCCCAATCTCGGCCCGGGAGTGTGGCTCTGCTCGGCCAATGAGAGCCGGGCGCACGTTCGCAACGTTCTCTCCTGCCTGGTGACAGAGACCGGGGCTCCTCCTCCTTTCCTCTCCCCACAGCAACCGGTGCTCTCAGCTTCCCCCGCCCCCCGCCTGAGAGCGCTAGTCACGCCCCCTCCAGGTCCTGCTGCTCCCCAGACGCAGCTGCCAAGGTCCCCGGGGGCACGCTGGGCCTGGGAGGATCAAGGAAAGACTTCTTTATTATAGGGTCCGGCTGCTGGGACTTTGGGGCGACGTCGGGGCCTCAGCGAGGGCATGCTAGGGGGAGGGGGCTGGAGACCTCCGCCTTCACCTGGAAGGAACGTAGCGGGAGGGGGGTGGGGTGGGGAGGAGGGCGGAGTGAAGGGGAAACTGTTGCAAAGAAAGCAGCTCCCGAGAGCCTGTGCCAACTGCGGTCACATCTGGGTGCAGGGGTGGGCGTTCGTGGGAACCCGGCTGGGACACTGATAAGCCGCTGAACTCAGCGCGTTTTAACCCTTGGAGATCCCGGCCCGCCCGCGCCTGCAGCTCTGCCCTCAGCCCGGACTCCCCATTTTTCCATCTAGGAAAGGATGATGGGGTGCGGGGAAATGGGGGATGCTTTCTTTAAAGGGGGATGTAGCTCTTTGTGCCGAGCCGGAGGGGGAAGGGGAGTGGTGTCAATCAACTTAGCTAGACGCCCCTCCCCCTTCCCCCTCCCCCACGTCGCACACCCCTTCCTCTCCCGCAAACATGCCCACCCGCCGTTACTTGGCACAGCCCACTGGCAGAGGGGGTGGGATGGCTCTTAGGAGAGTGTAAGGTTTAATTTTAGGGAGATCATGTATCCTGAAAACTCCAGCAACCCTGCTTGGTCCTCCACCTCCATATCTTGAGCATCTTCTGCTCCCCTCCTCCTACCCCGCAGTTGGGCCACTATCCCCGCCCTAGTGTCTCCAAGCATCCAAACTCCGGGAGAGGATTTTTGGGGGTGGAGGCTCGAGTGAGTGTTTGTTACAGAAGGTCACGGGCTCAAGACAGCCCTTTATGCTTAGGAACACGATCGCTAGCCCCCCGGTGAGAAAACCTGGAGGCAGACAACCCGAGTGGCCGAAGCTTCTGCAGGCTTCTAGCTGGATCTGGGCAAACGGTGCCCCGGCCAGCTGCTAGCCACCAGGACCAGGCGTTTCCGCCGGGTCCTAGAGCCGAAGGTCTCTAACGAGCAGCCGGGGCTTTGTGTAAAATACTCAGTCAGTATTGCGTCATGACCCGGGACCTAGCTCTAGGGGAAAACCCCCACTGGCTGCAATGGGACCGATAGGTTTCATCAGACAGACCGGGCTGCAGGAAATCTGTATTGATTGCAGTTGACGCTGGAGAAGGGTAGTGCTGACTTCGCTGTCAGGAAGGCTGAGGTAGTTGGGATGGACGTGACCTTTATTTCTTTAAAGACTTAATCGGGGCCATGAGGACCCTGATGGCCGCAGGAACGGGATTTGCATCCGACAGTTCACACACTCTGGGAGGGGAACTAACCAGATTAGATGACCTCCCCAAAGCTGGCAAGCCCGCGGGCAGCTTGCCAGGCCACTAAGCAGTTTCCAGGGACTCGGGCCTCTGCTGCTCCTGGCAGCTTCCCCCTCCCTGGGAGTCTTAAAAGGGCTCCGTGTCCACGCGAGCCTCCCTGCAAAGAATAAGCTGAGAGCTCCAAGAGAGGCTCCCTCATTCTTCAGTTGGAGAAACTGAGGCATTCCACTTAGCCTAAGAACCAGCTTTTAAATAACGTTGGTGTAGAGATGAACTGTCCTCCGGGGACTAGATCCCCAACTCCCTCCTCCCCTCCCCCATCTCATCCACTTCTTATTTCTAGCCATTCCCTTCACAAGCAGGGACACCTTCCAAAAGCGGAGTTAGGGTCCTAGTTTTGGCCTGGAAAAAAGATCGGGGGCAAGCAGATGGCTCACTTTTCAGCAAGGCTATGGTGCTCAGCTCGGGGAGGAGGGGAAGAAAGAATGGGGCCAGATGGTGTTGGGGATGAGGAATTAGGGGTGCTTGTGGTGTATGTCACTCATCTCATGGGGCTGAGTGACTCGTCATCGGATAAATGACAATGTCAGTTAGTAGCGTCTCCAACCAAAAGGGTGAAAGGAAGAGAAAATGAGTCAAGTTAAAGGGATTGGCAGAAAATCCTGGAAGCTGTTTCTATTTCTCAGCTGAAAAATTTCCCCTTTCTCAATTTCTTTTATAACTGTCTAGATCTTGCCCCTATCCCAACTCTGCTCCCCGCAAATCAGTAGTTAGCTGTTGGTCAGATACATTTTATACCACCTCCCTCCGCGCGGTTTTAGGCTAACTAAAGTTAGGAATAGTCCAGCTGACAAATTTCCTCCTTTCTCAATTTCTGTCACCACACTGTCCAAATCTTTCCCCTATCCCATTCTGCTTCACGTAAATCAGTAGTTAAATACTTACTATCAGGTACATCTTCTGCCACTTCCCCCACCCCATCCGATCTTAGGGTAATTAACGTTAGGAATACTATCTTTTTTTTTTAATTTATTTTTTAAGAATACTATCTTAAAAAAAATAATCACAAAATACAATTGTATCCTCAGCACTTAACCAGGCATCTTGCTGAACACAATAAGAGCCTCAATGTTTATTAACTTGAGGGGCTGAAAAATAATAAATGTGAAATCCAACTCTACAAAATGTGCAAGCGGGTCATTTTTTTGAAGGAGCAGTTTTCAAAGGGAAAACAACAAATGAAATATTTGGTGGAGGATCCTCATGGCCTCACATCAAGTATTGGGGAGCTGAAAATAATCTTTCGGTTACAGAAAGAAATCCAGAGAGGGGCTTGAGGGTGCTGTGACCAGGGGGAAGACTGCCCAGGACCAACAGCGCAATACCAGCGCTGGATTTCACCATCTGGGGCGGATTCCATTCCTGCAGGAGCAGAAGTCTAACTTGATATACGCTGCCGGGCTCTCCTGATCACCCCCCCCCACACACACACACACCTCAGCGCAGAAGACAGCAATCTCTATGTGGCTCTGCTACCCTACAGTCCTGGTAGGGGAAAGGATGAAATCCTTCTTTAGGATTACATCAGATCGGCTGCTGATCCTTACTGGATCTGGGTAAATCAGGTGGTCCCTCTCACCCGACTTTTTAGATTCCCCTCCCAGATAAGTAGGTCTTCCCTGCAGGCAATTACTTTGTTTTTATTCTTTTGTGTTCCAGCATCCTTTTCCCCACCTCCACCCCCTTTCAAAATGTAAACTCCCTGAGGCCTGGGACAATTTCCTTTTTCTGAAGTTATCCCAGGTGCTTGGCTCCCCAGAGGTACTTTAATAAATCGATGTTGGAATTCACTAGATTTTATGCTACCTGGAAGCTGAGGCCTTTCCAGGTCTGACAATCTAGCAATCACTTATTAAGTGCCTACTCAATGCCCAGAACCTTACAAAGACCAAAGCAAAACAATCCCTACCCTCAAGCCTCATTCATTCTTTTTTTAAATAGTATTTTATTTTTCCAAGTACATGCAAATCTAGTTTTCAATATCCGTTTTTGGAAGACTTTGTGTTCCAAATTTTTTTCCCTCCCTCTCTTACCTGTCTCCTCCCCAAGACAGCAAGCAATCTCATAAAAGTTAAATACCTACAATTCCTTTAAACATACTTCCATATTTGTCATGTTGTGCAAGAAAAGTCTGAACAAAAGAGAAAGAAAAAACAAACAACAAAAACAAATGAAAATACTATGCGTTGGTCCACATTCCGAACTTTGTGTGGATATGGATGGTATTTTCCATCCCAAGTCTATAGGAACTGCCTTGAATAGCTGCATTTCTAAGAAAAGCCTGGGCCATCACATAATCTTGCTATTACTGTATACAATCTCCTGGTTCTGCTCACTTCACTTAGCATCAGTTCATATAAGTCTCTCCAGACCTCTCTGAAATCGTCCTGCTGGTCGTTTCTTACCGAACAATAATATTCCATGACATTCATATACCACAATTTATTCAGCCATTCTCCAATTGATGGGCATCCACTCAGTTTCCAGTTCCTTGCCACTACCAAAAGGCCTGCTACAAACATTTTTGCACACATGGATCCTTTTCCCTCTTTTATGATCTCTTTGGGATACTAGATCATGCAGTTTGATAGCCCTTTTGGGAGAGTTCCAAATTACTTTCTAGAATGACTGGATCAATTCACTGCTCCACCAACAATCCATTAGTGTTCCAGTTCTCCTACATATCTTCCAACATTTATCATTATCTTTTCCTGTCATTTCAGCCAATCTGAGAGATATGAAGTAGTAAAGCCACATTTATTCTAATTGGGACTATAAATACAGATAAACTGCTTGATGGAGTTTGAAAATTGGATTCAAATTCAGCCTCGGACACTTTCTAGCTGTGTGGCTCTGAGCCAGTCAGTTCACCATTCTGCCTCTCTGTAAAATCAGAATAACAGCACCTCTGTCAAAGGGTTATTTTGTGGGCCAGATGAGATAACATGTAGAAAGGGCTTTGCAAACTTTAAAATCCTGATGATCATTATCATAATTAATATAAATACTAAAACACTTTGTAGGGTGCAAGGGACACTAGTTGCTGGGAGAGATCAGAAGTTTCAGGAAGTCTGTGGAGCTGGAATTATCTTGAAGAAAATTAAGAGATTTCCCTAGCTGCTATTCCTACCCACCCTCTCCAAAAAAAAAAAAGACTTTGCATTTATTTAGTATATACTATATGTGTACAATTTCTCCCTATAGAATAAACTCCTTGGGAGCAGGAACTTCTTCAAGTTAGTCTTTCTATCCCAAGCACAAAAGCACATGCTTTAATAAATGTTTATTGATCAATTAATCCTATTGTCATTGTAAGATAATTGTAAAATTAATCATTTGTCTCCTTGGCAGGGAACCTTTGCTATACCTAGAAAATTTCATGTGCTTTCTCCTCTTGGTAGCCCAAAGCACACAGATTTGGGGACATGTCTAGACATTCTCCTTCTAGCATCTGCCTGGAAGCAATATCCTTCCGGATCAAGCCTGAAAGATGGGGCTTTGGGGAGGGGGATTTCTGAATGACCTCTGGAGTCTTCTCTTGAACATTGTGGGATCCTGAGCTGGCTCTCCAGAAGAAGGAGGGAGAAAGAACTTCAGGCTCCTCTAAGAGAGGGACCTGGGTAGGCTGCCAACATTTCTTTTAAAGGATTCAAAGTCATAGTTCCTGGGAAGGGGGAGGGGGGAGACCTTCCCCGCTGGGGCTTTGACGGGGGAGGGCATTTGTCCAGGGTCCCACCCATCTCAGGTCATTGTCTGGCTACCCAGCCTGGTGAGCCCCATTCCCGTGGGACATGTGCTGTACTCTGCAATTTTCAGTCAATGAGCATTAGCTCTCCAGACTGAGTCGCCCCTCCCTGTTTAGGCAGCTTATGTCCCATGCACCAGTTCCCAGGGCCTCAGTCTGGCAAGCCACCTTTTTCGGGTTTGGGGAGTCCAACCAGATCTGGGGGTGGAAGAGGAGGAGCGAACCTGGGAACCACAGAGAGCTGAAGATGGCCAGCTGAAAGGTTGCCTGGAGGTCCCGTTCAGAGAGCTGCTCCCAGTGGGCTTTGCTGGCCACAGATCTGGGTCAGGACTAGGGAGAAGCCAATATTGGAGTGGGAGTGGGGACAGGTGTGCTCTAGACAGTGCATCCTGCCAATTAATAATAGCTTTCATTTATATGGTGCTTTAGGGTTGCAATGACCTTTGCATACATTATCTCATTTGGTCCTCATTAAAAAACCCTGTGAGGTAGGTAGTAGAAGAATGATTATTCTCTGAGAAAAAAATGGAAAGAGAAAAAGTTTGAATAGGAATCAAGGAAATCAGATTCTAGTTCAGTCTGGCTTCTGCCACCTATTGGGAATGTAGATCAGTATTTTCAAGTCTGAAAAAAGATAGTTAAGGAAAACTTAACTGTAAAATGCAACAGTCTCTAAGTTCTCTTGTATTTTTAATGGGTAGAGATTGTATGATGAAAAATCGAGGTTTAGAGAGATTTCAAGATTCTTAGAGTCATACAGTTAATAAAAATATAGATGGGTGGGATGGGGAGGAGAAAGAGAGCATTCATTTGAGTCCCCTAATCAACTCATCTACAGGTTGGGATTTCACTGCTTTTCAGCCATTCTATCATGGGGTTTAATTTCTAAATTCTGTAGACCCCCCCCCCAAAAAAAAGGTTGTATAAAAGTATAAATGTGAAAAGTTGTGTGGAAATTCAGCTTTATTGCCTGGTTTGTAAATGCTAGAAGGAGCCTTTAATATCAAGAAGCTGTCTAAAAATCCAGAAATCTTTTTGTAGTAGAAATAGCAAACAGAGTGTATGGCCTTTATTTATTTATTTGTCGGTTTGTTTACTTTTTTAGGGACCAGCTTTATTGTCCCCATTTGGCTGTTGGGGGAAATTGAGGCCACTTACCTCTTGTTCTTGCAGGAAATCAATTTCATTTATTGAATATTCATTAAGTACCTTGTGAATCAAGCACTGTGTGATGGGAAAGATGCAGAGATTAGGGAGAATGAAGATAATTCATCTACAGATAAGCATAATAGAAAATAGGTCATGCTAATTGCTTGAAGGGAAGAAGAAAAGGGTATTTCTAAGCCGGAGGAGGGAAAAATAATCATCACCTGGATGAGTATGGGGGAATGGTTCCTGAGGAAGGTAGAATTTGAGTTTAGTCAAGGACGGGGTATATTCCGGATTTACATCCCCAAAGGAGCAAAGGCCCAGATATGAGTAGACTAATTTCATTGTAAATGGTTTTTGTATGTGGACAGAGAGAGAGAGAAGTCTAGGAAGGTAATTTGTAAAGTACCAAATTGTGAAGGGCCTTGAATGGCAGAATAAAGAATATGGATTTTATTTGGTAGACATCTGCAAGATACATCCCACTCTAAATCTAAGTTTTTGCAGAGGAACTGAACTCAGAATCCTGGGCCCTGGATTCTCATCCCAACCCCCCAAATCAGTTACTGTGTAATCTTGGCAGATCATTTAATTCTTATGCAGTCACCAGTGATTATCTGTTGTGTGCAAGGCACTGAGCTAAGTGGCCCCCAAAATAAAATGAGGCAAATCTCATCTTTTAGAAACTTACAAGGGGAGGTGAGACCCATTCACAAATTAGTGTGGATATGAGAAGTGCAAAGAAGTCTGGAGTCCCTACTAAAATCCCACCTTCTACCGGAAGCCTTCTTAACTCTAATGCCATCCCTCTTGTAATTATTTCCCATTTATCCTGCATGTAGTTTGCTTTGTAAATATTTATTTGCATGCTGTCTCCCCTGTTAGACTGTAAGCTCCTGGAGGACAGACACTGTTTTTTGTCTTTTGTATTTCCAGAGCTTAACTGACACATAGTAGGCACTTAAATGTTTATTGATTTTTTGGTTATGAGGATCAAGAAAGAGAGATCAATTTTAGCTTTGAGGAGAACTTAGGGGACATAAAACATGTCCGGGCTTGAGCCAAGACACAGAGAAATGAGGGCAGGGCAAGAATTTTCAAATGGAATTCTGAGCAGTAGTTTGCTTTGGCTGAATATTCCGGAGAATATGTGAAGGGGGTAGTATGAGAACCTTGAACATCAAGATAAGAAATCTACACTTTATTTTGGTGGTAATGGGGAGCCATGGAAGGTATCAGTGTAGACAAATGATTTGATCTAATTTGTGCATTAGGAAGATAAAGGAAAACCGTTTTAAGAATGGATTGGACCAATTTGGAGACATGATGAGGGCTTGGACCATGATTGTTTCAGTCGCAGAGGAAAAAAGAACAGATGGCAAAGATATTGTGAAGGGAGAATCAGCAGGCTCTGGAAACTGGAGTTGTGAGAGAGAGGGAGAAGTGAAAGATGACTCAATACTTAAAGCTCATTTTTCTTTTCTGTAAAATGAAGGGGTAGGACTGTGACAGTGGTTTCCATTTAGTGGTCTGAATGGTTTGATGGTACCTTAAGACCTAAATAATGGTAAAGAATATTATATTAGGAAAAGTATATTAAATTATCTTAAGGATTCACAATAAACACATATATTATTATTATTTTGCTTTTTGCTGAGGCAATTGGGGTTAAGTGACTTGCCCAGGGTCACACAGCTGTTACGTGTCTGAGACCAGATTTGAACTCTGGTCCTCCTGACTTCAGGGCTGGTGCTCTAACCACTGCGCCACCTAGCTGCCCCATATATTATTATTTTTAAATTTTATTTTCCCCAGTTACATTTTTAACATTCGTTTTTAAAACTTTGAGTAACAGTCTTTCCTTTCCTTCCTCCCAACCTAGCCCCATTAAGAATACAATTCAATATTGGTTATACATAGTCATGCAAAACATTTCCATAATAGTCATGTTGTGGGGGAAAAAAAAACAAAAGCAAATAAGCAAACAAAAAAAAAAAAAAAAAGCATGCTTCAATCTCCATTCAGACACTATCAGTTCCTTCTTTGGGTATGGATAACATTTACAGAGGTCCTTCAGAGCAGAGCATATATTTTTGTTGTTGAGATTCCCAGAACCAAAAAACCATCGGGAACTTTGATGATCTTTAATCATTTATCAAACTCTTAAGTTTCTGGGCGATTCACTGGTAAATGATAAGAGGGTCAGGGAGTACTTTGGAGTCACCCAGAAGAAGCCCATCTTCACGGACTGAAATAAAACAAGACGGAGAGGGGCAGCGACCCGGGATTTTGTTGCTATCCCAAGATACCAAAGGAAGAAAGTCCCTCTCTTTCCCAAAGCCAAGTGGCCGCTTCCTCTTAACTTAGAGATTTAGAGAATTGCTTAGACTCCCTGGAGGTTAAATTACTTGCCTAAGGTGACAGCCTGGAGCACACTGGAGTCTGCTCTAACTCACAGCCAATTGTGAAATTGTCAAAAGAATGTCTACACCCCAGAAATCAGCAAAAGCTACAAATCAGGGCTGGATCTCTTATTTTGTTGTCTAGACTCGAGAAAGAGGACAAAGCTAATAATGCAAATTAAATGTAAAAGTGGATCCATTCTCCCCTTTTTATGTCCTCTCTCTTTTCCCCAGCTAGACTTTTTACTCCCGCCACAGCCAAAACATTTTTATTTTATTTTATTTTAGTAGAGGCAGAATATCTTGCTACTTCCAAGACTTGTTCTCAAATTACTGTGTCACAAAATATCTCAGAAAACCTTATTACTAAATATCCCTGCTTTAGTAAATGGGGGGGAAAGGGGGGGATTGCTGACATTTATAGAGCTGCTTTAAAGTTTGCGAAACTTTTGTACGTGATTTCATTTGTTCCTCCAAGAGCGGGGGTGAGAGATGCTATCGTTGTTCCCAATTTACAGATGAAGACAAGAATGATGGAAAGGACGGGGGGGGGGGGTGGGGCGGGGGAGAGACACACGACGGGACAAGGGTGATCTATGTAGTTAAGTGTCTGAACTAGAGTCTTTTGTGACAACAAATCCAGCGCTCAATTATGCTTCCAATAGTAGGAGAGCACTTCTGTTAAGCAATAAACATATGTTCTCTGTCAGTTTAGGAGTTTTGCTCTTTGTAGACTAACCCTAGACATATATCAAAGACACAAGATGCTAAGAGAGCTGAGTTTGAGCGGAAAGGAGGGAGGGAGGGGGAGGTGAAGAGAGGAGGGAGCAGGGAAGGGGAGTGGAAACTTTTGGCAAACTTCTTCCCCGGAGGCAATTGAATGAAAACTAGCCAGGAATGATGAATCCCATAAAGGCAGCCCCAAGTTCAGCCCCGATCCCGCTGAGTGCAGCAGAGAAAGGATTTTCGTTCTTTTCAGGTTAAAACCAGAAGAGAACAAAATAGCTTTCCACAGAGCTGGAGGCTCTTGCTAAGATTCAGACTAAGGCAATCTACTTAGGTATTCTAGCTGATCGGCCAGGTCTCTGAGATGCAGTCAGAAAATTAGAGGAGGCAGATGGGGGGTGGGGACATAAGTCCCATCCTTTTCTATTATGGGAGAACTTGGATCTTTCACATGTAGGCAGTGCCCTAGGGAATAAAAAAACTCCCCTAGTTACATAAATGAATGAATAGATGAATAAATGTTAACTATATGCTTAATGCTGGGAATGGGAATACAAAATTGACTTAGTCCCTGCCCTCAAGAAGCCTACATTGTAAAAAAGAGAAGAGCCCCCTTAGGGAATTGCAGGAAGGGATAGTGTAATTTGGTCTAGAAAGTCACAGTGATGGTGAGCATCCTAGTTTTAGAGCTTAAATGGACCTTAGTGCTCATTTGGTCTAATCTCATTTAACAAATGAGGAGATTGAGAGAGAAGAAGTCAAGATCACATATTTAGCAAGAGTTGATGATGATATAGATAGATGATGAATGGATAGGCGGAGAACGATTATGGATAGATAGATGATAGACTGAAATGTCAATCTATCATCCATCCATTTATCCTCTATCTCCCCATCTCTTCATCCAGTTCCTACAGGCTCAATAATAAGTTTAGTGTTTCTTCTGGATCACAGCAAACCCAAGCAAAAGGGGTTTGGAGGAGGCAGAATTTCCAGAACTGGTTGGGCAGCTCCTGAAGACTAGAAAGCATGGAGTCAAACCATTTGTGAGAAACTGTAAGTCCGTGTGATGAGATAAATGGGTGGATAGATAAATAGATAAATGCTAAAGGGATTGTTAGATAGATAAATAGATGGGGGCAGGGAGAGAAAGCACATTTAGGAAGTACTATTTTACTTATATGTGTCAGATACTGGGCTACAGAGTCAATCATGACAGCCCTAGCCTAAATTTGTGAGGAAGAAGAGAAGGAAGAAGAAAAAATGTCCAGAGAGTCATATTCTGTGTGACAGAGGTGGAATTTGAAATCAGGTCTTCGGGACTCAGAGCCAGTGAAGTTTCCACCATAAGCTCTCCTTAGCCTCCACAAATGTAAGGGATGGGACTTTTGTCATTTCCCAGCTTCCCAATCTTTAGAGAAGGTTTTAAATGTGAAAACCTTGAACTCCTTTTCCTAATCCAAATGAAAACAACAATCGACCATTCTGTGGAGGATGAAAGGATGCTTCTACACTGCTATGTACTGAATGATCCCATTCCCCTTTTTAACTGAGGGAGCCTTCTGGCTACACGATTGGGCCAGTCCTGTACTCCTGTCCTGGGCTCCTTGGGTGACTTTGCTGTCCCAGGCTCATGCTCTTCATCTGGAAACACATGTCCTTGGTGATAGGAAAAGATCACTAAGCCTTCATCGTTCTGTTTCTTCCAACAGAATTGTGTAATAAACCAGATTGTTACAAGATGTCCCCAAGGCCTAGTCAACAAGCACTCAATTAGTCAACTGAGCACCTGATCTGGGCCAGGCACTGTCCGAAGTGCTGAGGTCATAAAGGCCAAAGGGACTCACGGGCCTGCCACCATGCAGGCTGTGTACCTGGAAGGTGTTGGCAGCTGGGGCTGGATATATGCTCTTCATGTCATAATTATACCCACATCAGCTGGTGAGAAAGCACAGAGCAAAAACAGAAGGGGACCAAGGACAGAGATTCGGGGTGCATGGTTAGGGTAGGGGGTATGGCTGAAACAATAAAGGAACCAAAGAAGGGTGATGGTTCAGATGGAGGAGGATGGTGAGCAACAGTGTCAGATATTGCAGAGAGGTGAAGAAGGATGAGGATCCAGAAAAGTAAGGAAGAAAAGAAGGAAGGAAAGAAAGAAAGAGGGAGAGAGGAAGGGAAGAAGGGAGGAAGGAGGAAAGAAGGAAGGAAAGGAGGAAGGGAGAGAGGAAGGAAGAAAGGGAAGGAGAGAGGAAGAAAGAAAAGACAGAGGAAAGAAAAGAAGGAAGGAAACATTTATTAAGTCCCTGTAAAATGTCAGGCACTGTGCTAAGCGATTTACAAATACCTCATTTAATCCTCACAAGAATCCTGTGAGATAGACATTATCATTATTCCCATTTTACATTTGAGGAAACTGAGGCAAACAAGGTTAAGTGGCTTGCCCAGGAGCATACATCTAGTGTCTGAGGCTGAATTTGAACTCAAGTCTTCCTGACTCAGCAATTAAGAGATCTTGAACAATTTGGCAGTGGGGAAAAAAAAAACCTGGCTTTTGAGTCAAAGATTTCCAAGCTTGGTCCTACTATGTGATCTAGGGAAAGCCATTTAATCTCTTGCTCCTCATCTGTGAAAAAGAAGGGACTGGACTCCATGGTATCACACTCCCATCTTTCTTCAGATTCTAAAGCCTATAAACCATAAGTAAAACAGCTCCCTGAATCTGTTGTTGTTCTACCTTCTTAGAGCCATGGATACAGAATTGAAGCACAAGTAGGGAGGACTTGAATTCAAATCCAGCCCAAGATATTTATTAGCTGTAAGTCACTGAGCAAATCACAGTCTCTGTCCACTTTAGTTTCTTTCAACTGTAAAATGGGGATAAGTACAAGAATATTTATAAAGCATTTAGCACATAATAGGTGCTTAATTCCCCCTTCCTTCAATCCCATAGGGCCTAGGATGGAGAGACCATCTCCTGTTTCTCTCCATTCCCTCTGATTTGTGGGGGAAACTCAGGAAGCCCTTGCCTCAGGAAGTGGGGCTCATAAACACCTCCTGCACGCAGACTTACAGCTTCTCACGAATGCATCGACTCACTGATTTCTGGTCACCAGGAGCTGCCTAACCAGTTCTGGGAATTCTGCCTCCTCCCCAGTACCTCTTTCCCTTGGGTTTGCTGTGAGCCAGGAGGGACACTGAGCTTGTTCTTGAGGCTGGAGGGAGCTGAAGGCAAAACACAGAGAATTCAAAGAAATTCTGAAAGGAGACTGGGCTAGGGATCCTCCAAAGGCTCTAAAATTTAGAATGTGGGATCCTAGAGCTTGTATAAAGTCATAAGAGCAAGGAACATTGACTGTGATGCTGTATTTCAAAACAAATAAGCAATAGCAGGGAAGTATTATAAGCTCCCACGA
This sequence comes from Myrmecobius fasciatus, assembly GCA_023553655.1. Lineage (NCBI taxonomy): Eukaryota > Metazoa > Chordata > Mammalia > Dasyuromorphia > Myrmecobiidae > Myrmecobius > Myrmecobius fasciatus. The sequence continues at coordinate 84,808 of JAJPUD010007109.1, forward strand.
AATAGAGCAGATGGAACAGCAAAGAATGATTTTTTAAAAGTGTTTTTTCTTTTGTCAAAATTTAAACAATTTGGAATATATGGCTTTATTTGGGATTTTATTCTTTATTCCATTTTTTTTTTTTTTTTTTTTGCTGAGGCAATTGAGGTTAAGTGACTTGCCCAGGGTCACACAGTTAGGGAATGTTAAGTGTCTGAGACCAGATTTGAACTCAGGTACTCCTGACTTCAGGGCTGTGCTCTATCCACTGTGCCACCTAGCTGCCCCCATCTTTATTCCATTTATTTGGTAGTATTTGATGAGATTGTTATTAAAGAGAAATTTTTAAGCAGTTATAGAGAAAAAGAGGGATGAGGGGGAAAAAAAAGAGAGAGAAAAACAAATTGCCACCCAAAACCCAACCCGGGAGCTGCTGGGATAAGTAGGAGTCTGGGAACTGTTTATACAAGGCTCTGTTCCTGGGCCCCAGCTGTTTTCTGCTGCCCTGTGGAAGAGTCCAGTGGGGCCCAGCCCCACAGATTAAGATCCTGCCGCCCCATCACACTGCTCAGCTGGGCTGAAGGGGAAAGAGCCTGTCAGCATCCGTGGGAGATGCCCTGCTGGGACCAGGAGTGGGAGCTGTTCCGGGGGCATTGCTGACTGCTCCCCACTCCTTCCCCCAATCTCAGCTGCCCTCCCTCTCAGGGGGAGCCAGGTCTCTCTTCTGCATGGATATGGGTTTGCAAGGAGATCTCTCCCCAGGAGATCCATCAGTAATGAGGTTTCAAGTCAGTTCTGAACTTTTTTTAAACCCATTCCCCTGATTATTATTTTTCAAAATTGGTTGATTTGGGAAAGTGGCCTCCAACAAGGGAATAGATTGATTATTCTGGAAGTGTTCTGTGGATTTATTCCATGTTTGGGGGGGGAGGGAGAAATTGAGAGGGATCAGGAAATTAGAATCTTAACCCCCCATTTATTCCCACCCTCTCCCCCAAATCTAGGTGGGTTCTGCTCCAAAGGTGACATGCTGAACAGCTGAAGCACTGAGCAGCTGACAGCAAGCCTTTGTCCCCTCTGACCCTCAGCAGGGGGGACCCATATGCTAATGAGGCTGAAACGTGACCTGGAGAACGTGTAAGTGAGGGAAGGGGGGGAAGCCAGGGCAGGGGGCCTTCAGATCCAGCCCACTTGCATCAGGACTGGGAAATCCAACTGCAGAGTTGCTGAGCTAAGCAATTTTTGTAGCTTGGGGCTCCTCGTCTGGGGGAGGGGCAGCATATTCACCCTCCTCCCGGAGACCCCGGCAGGCTGGGGGAGGAGGGGGAGGTGGAAGCAGCCTGGAGGCTTGCAGGACTTCTGCTGAGAGGAGGCCCTTGTCCTAATCTTGGGATGGGGGTGGGGTGAGATGGATTGTAGAAACTTCCCACAGAGGGTTCTGTGGCCCAAGTCTGACCGGTCTGAAAGAGCTTGGGGGGAAGAGGAGGGAAGCCCCCAACACTCAGAGACCACTAATGCAGCTTTGATAAACGAAAACCCAGGCCGAGAAATGAAATTAGTAGTCCAAGGTCACACCTGTGGCAGGATCAGCAAGCATTTGTACTGTATCTACTGGGTCTGAGTACGAGCTGGCCACCAAGATTAAATGAAAAAATAGCTTTCCTTGGGGGGAGAGATTGATCTACAATCTTCTCAGAAACACTTTTAACTTTTTTTTCCTAAGGCAATTGAGGGTGACTTGCCCAAGGTCACACAGCTAGGAAGTGTTAAGTGTCTGAGGTCAGATTTGAACTCAGATCCTCCGGACTTCAGGGCTGGTGCTCTATCCACTGAGTGATCTAGTTGTCCCCAGAAACACATAAAAAAAAATAATAAAATAAAAATACATTTTAAAGTTTAAAAAAATTGGCAGCTGTCCTCAAAGTGGATAGAATACAGCAAGTTCTGGAGTCAGAAAAATGAGTTCAAATCCAGCCTCAGGCCTTAACTAGCTGGGTGACCCTGTTTGTCTCAATTTCTTCATCTGTAAAATGAGGATGTAATCCCAGTCCCAAAATTCACTGGGATGGAACCCCCTCCTCATTTATAGAGATGAAGGCCCTGCCCTTTTTGAGGGGTCAAGCAGAGTTGGTAGCACTCATTTCCCAGGGTTGCTGTGAGGAACCAGTGGGATAATATTGCAAACCTTAAAGCACTATGTAAATACTACTATTATTGAAGAAAATGCTACATTTTAGTTAGAGGTTAGAAAATAATTATGAAATTATTTTTCCTATTCAGATTCAGGGATCTTCTGATATCTATGGAGGGGAGAAGGTGTCAACAGACCCCACATTAAAAATCCTTTGTTTTAAACAGATAAATAAATTATACTATTCATTATTTTACAATAAAACATTATATTAAACAGATAAATCACAAAGAAATTAGAATTGCAAGGAGAGAAATAATAACTTTGGGCTTTAGCAAAGGCTACTATTAGCAGAGCCAAGCAAGAATCCCATGGACCTCAAATTCCATATCCCAGAGTTCTTTTTCTCCTAAGCTACCTGTTCCTTTCTGGTCTTTTCTGATTTCCCCTTCCCTTTCCACCCTTCTGGGTATCTGGTAGTGAGGGTGAAAGTGAAGCTAGACCAGAGAGAACAACTTCTTGCTGAGATTTGTGACCAGGACCGTTTGGAAAGGGCTCATTATGGGAGCATCCTCCAAGTCCTAAGAATTAAAAAGAGGAATAAAATGAAGAAAATACTTTCTTCTAGAAAGGATTACTCACTTGGGCAAAGAGGTGGGAGGATAGCTATTTCCGAGTCTGATCCACATACCTCTTTATGCTTTTACGATCACACATACATGGTTATTACTTGCGTACTCAAGCTCTCCTTGCTCTAGGGTTGCTGGGTGAAGCATCTTGCTTCCCAAAGGTCCAGGTTTCATTCATGGGAATTTTTACACCTCTGACTAAATTCTTTCCCAGCTGAATATCTTTTTTTTTTTTTTTTTTTTGCTTTTTGCTGAGGCAATTGAGGTTAAATGACTTGCCCAGGGTCACACAGCTAGGGAATGTTAAGTGTCTGAGATCACATTTGAACTCAGGTCCTCCTGACTTCAGGGCTGCTGCTCTATCCACTGCACCACCTAGCTGCCCCCCAGCTGAATATCTTAACTAAAATGTAGCTCAGTATCCAAAAGACCTTGAAGACCAAAGATTAGCACCCTTGGGGAAGTAATGGTGGAGGGCTGTACCAGACAATGACAACTATTATGATGCTTGATTTTTCTTTCCAAAAAAAAAAAAAAAAAATTCAAAACACTTTGTGGTTCTTGGTTTGTTTATTTTTTTCAGCAGTTATTTCTGGATATTACCCCCACCTAATTTGTTGTTTACACCCTGCACCCAGAAATGAACTATATCTTTGTAACCAAGAAAAATAAGTAAGCCAAACCAATGGGAACAGTGACCTGATATGATAGCATGTGCAACATTTTGGACATGTAGTCCTCCGCTTCTCTGCTTAGGAAGCCTGTGTGTGTGTCTGCTATCTGTTCTTGGGGAACAGGTTCTCTTGGAGCTTTTAAGAGTTGAGCTATCTCTTAGTGTTCCTGACGTTTCTGTTATTGGAATCCTTGCCTGCACGGTTTCCTGGCTCTGTTTACTTCATTTAGCATCAGCTCACGAATGCTTTTTGACATGTCCCTGGATTCTTAGGATCTCAGAGGCAATCTAGGCCGACCTTGAAAGTCACAGATATTAAGGGACACACAAAGGCACGATTTAAACTGAGACCCTCCTCGTCTGCGCCCAATTCTCTCCCTTCATATTCATTATTTCTCACGGCACAATAATATTCCATTGTGAGCATATACCACAGTTATGAGTTGGTTTTCACGGAGGCCAGCCTAATGGCTAGGTTGGGCCTAGTTGTTTTCCAGGGCTGCCTTTTTTCTTGGGTAATTTCAGAGTTTTTCCCTCTTGGCAGATGGCCAGGACATTGAGACCATGCAGAGCGAGTCTTAGCAGGCACAGCTCTGCAAGGATTCTGCTCCTGGTCACTGTGACCCATGGTTCTTAGGCCTGGGAACCTGTGCTCCCAGAACCCCAAGGGAGTTGGTAGCTAGGACTGCCAAAAATTAGGGGGCAGCCAATGATCTTGGGATGAAGAGAGCCATCTCCCCCGGAGAGACCTGTGGGAACTGAGTGTGGATCACAACACAGCTTTCTCACTCTTTTTTGTTGTTTGCTTGCATTTTGCTTTTTCATTTTTTTCATTTTTCTTGTGCAGCTTGATAATTGTATAAATATGTATGCATATATTGGATTTAACATAGATTTTTACCATGTTCAACATAAAATAAAAATCAGGACACAAGGAGATGTTGGGAGATGAGGCAGGGTTGTTATTTCCAGTCTCTTGCCCCCTTCTTTGGCCTGGCCATTCTAAGATGACTTCTACAGATTGCTTCCCTTTCTAAATTCTCCCCAGCCCCCCAGGCTGGCTCTGAACGGGCCTCGGGGGAGGTGACATCACCATTCCTCCTAGGAATGACTAGAACCCCGGGAAAGGCCTTCAGTTATTATCAGTCATCGAATGTTAGAGCTCCAAGGACACTAGATGCTTAACTACAGGTAAGGAAGCGGAGACCCGCAGAGAATCAGATTTATTTGTATTTTTATTTAAGGACTAGGAGAAGGGGCCTTAGAACGGCCTCGGCCCCCTGGATTGCTGTATTGGGGTACAGAGAGGTGAAAGGCCTTCTCTGAAGTCCCAGATCTACGCGTGGCGGCTCACAGCCTCCAGAGGAGGGCTGCTTCTTCCCCCGAGCTCCCCAAGCGCGCTGCGCTGTATCCTTAGCTATTTTTTGATCAGTCTTATCTTCTCACTGAGATCGGGACAGAGATGGTATCGGACTGTCTGTCCACCCAGAGCAGGCTAGCTAGAGCTTCCTGCCAGTGGAGGGGATGAGTCGTCGGACTTCCGGGTCAGTGCCCGGTCTGCCCCCCAGCCTGCAGCTGGGCACCCTTCACCGGCCCTCCGGCTCTGGAGCTGGGAGTTCAGGGGCCTCGGGGCCGTGTCCGCACACGTGTGTGGCCCCGCGCTCCCCAGAGGCGGGCTGCCCCATCTCTGGTGCAATTCAACTGAATCCTAGACGTCGTCAGTCCTGCCAGCCTCAAATAAGCTGGCCCTGGACGCGGGGAATCCGGGCGGAGGCTCTGCCTCCAGAGGGCTCGCTAAATGCGCGCGGGGTAAGAGGGATCCCCGGAGGGGCCCTTTGGAGCGGGCAGAGTTCCATGAGGATTAAGAGGGCCAGCTGCCGGCCCTCCTGTGTCTGGGAAAGCCAGCAGCCCGGGGGAGTCCCCCGGGAGGCCCTTTCGTGCAAGGCGCTCCGGGCACAGAGCCTCCAGAGGCCGAGCCGGGGACCAGCGTGGTGAGCGGGTGGGGGAAGAGCCTGCTTGTGCAGCGCCGCGGAGGGCTGGCAGAGGCGGGGAGCGGTGACCTTTAGGACCCCACGGATTCCTTGGCAGTTTGCCTCGGTTTGGGGTTGGGCCCAACTCTTGGTACAGAGCGTTCTGAGGCTGGGCTGGGACACAAACAAACAGGCGGCCTGGCGCGGGAGCAGCTTTGCAGCTCAGCTGCCTCCCACCCAGCAGCCAGGGCCACAAACATCCTCCCGGGCTGATGATCCTGGGCAGGGAGGGTCCGGCATCGGCCTTCGGGGCCTGGGAAACCTCCCTAGAAAACACCCAGCCCTTTGGGCTCCCCCCCCCCCCCAAGCCTGGCGGCCTAGAACCACCAGGAGAGAGAATAGAGGGATCAGGGAAAGCGCGGGGGAGAAAGAAGGGAGGAGGATTTCCGTGGCTTAGGAACGATAACATAAAGGCAGAAAAGGTCAAGGAGGAGGCCGTGTCCTGAGCTTTCTGAGAAAGGGATGTGCTGGCTTCCCAAGCCTTCCTCCGAGCCCCCTCCCCTGCTAGGGGACCGGGATGGCCTGGCAGCTTCCATTGCTCAGCTGAGGGCCGCAACCCACTAAAGCAGCTCGCGGCCCTTTCCCACTAGGAGTTTCAACCCCCCCGGGGTCTTTCCAGTGACTCTAGCCTGAATACACAGTCCCCAACTCTGCAAACACCTACCCAGTAACCCAGATGGCTTCGGATAGGGAGTCACAGGCCCCTACTGTTCAATCAAGAGGCTCACAGGCTTATAGGAGAGCAGGAAGGGCGGGAGATGGCCCCATCAGGCTGAGGCCCTTGATGTTACAGCTCAGAAAACTGGCTCTCAGAGTGGCGGAGTCGCTCCAGAGGATCTCTGTGTATCTGAGAAAGCCCAGACGTTCTTTTGGAAAAAGTTATTATTAAAGGGTTTTTTTTATTTACTTTTTTAACATTAATATTTTAGATGTATTAACCATTTAATCACTAGAACAATGAAGTCACATCTATTTTATGTAATTATTAAAGCTTTTTTGTTTTTAATGTTTTAATATTAATTTTTAGATATAGTAACTATTTAATCACTAGAACAATGAAGCCATCTATTTTATGTAATTATTAAAGCTTTTTGGTTTTTAGTGTTCTAATATTAATATTTTAGATATAGTAACCACTTAATCACTAGAACAATGAAGTCATATTATCTATTTTATCTAATTATTAAAGCTTTTATTATATTAATAATATTGTCCTTATATACATCAGTATACGTATTAAATATTAATATTTTAGATACAATAAACATTTAATCACTAGAAAAATGAAGTCATAGCTATTTTTATTTAATTATTAAAGCTTTTTGTTTTTAGTGTTTTAATATTAATTTTTTAGATATATTAAACATTTTATCAGTAGAATAATGAAATCATATTATTTATTTTTGGTTAAATCAAAATTAGACATATTGAAAAAGCATTAGAATTGTTCTGTTTGGCCCCAGAAGACATAATCAGAAAAAATAATGGAGGTTACAAAGATCCAAACTTAATCTGAATGTGAAAATATACATATACATATATAACTTTTCAATCATTAGAACTATTGAAAAGGAAATCACTTAATGTGAAAAGGAAATCACTTAATGTGAAAAGGAAATTACTTAATGTGACTTTTTATGCTTTGAAATTTTCAAAGGCTAGGTTATTATTTGGCTGGTCCTGAGGTTCAGATGAGATAATATGTCAAGCACCATATCAGCTTCACACCAGCTAGGCCCAAAAGCCTATTTTATCCATACTGTTAAAATACAATAGGATTGATTAAAAACATACTGTGGAGAGAATGAATCTGTAATTTCATTAAAATGAAGACGCTTCCTCTAGCGTTATAGGTTGCTTGTCACCTTTGCAATTTATGATCTGAGTTGCTGGGGGACATTGAGAATTTCAGACTTGTCCAAGGTCACACAGCCAGTAGGTGTCAGGCAAGATTTGAACACAGTACTCCCTGACCTTAAGTCTAGCTTATTATCTCCTATATCTTGCTACTTCAGAAAAGGTGGCTGAGGCAGATCAGGTCATCTCTAAGGTCCCTCCCTTCCTGCTTTGACATAAATCAGTAGAGAAGCCTTTGATCTTTGTTCAGTAGTATCCCAACTAATAAATAGTTCTACTACATTCTGTTTTGGGGATGGTGGTGGAAGCAATTGGGAATAAGCCCCATGCCCAGGATCACACAGCTTGCAAGGGTCTGAAGCCAGACTGAACTCAGGCTCTCCAGCTGGTGCACCTAGATGCTCCTGTTCCACCACATTCTGCTGGGTCTCAGAATTGAATCTGTCCACGGTGTTTTATGCCCAGGGTTGAGAATGTCTTAAGTGACTTACTTTGTACTGTGTGGTTTTACAATTTAATATTAACTTAAAATCCATCGTCTCTTTTAAGTGTCACAAGAATCCTGTCATTCTGGTGCCCCAGACATCATTATTCCCAATTTGCAAATAAGAACATATAGGGTAAGTAACTGGCTAGATCACACAGCTGGAAAGCATCAGAGTCAGAATTTGAACCTGGGTCTCTAAGCTCCATTCTCTCCATTAAGGTACTCCATGCTGCCTCCCTGGGTCTCAGGTGTGTGTGTGTGTGTGTGTGTGTGTGTGCACTCTAAGTATATATGTATGTGTATACCAATATGTGTGTGTGGATGTGGATGCATGTGTGCATGTGCATACTACAGTTTATATGTTATATATATAAATTATATAATATAGATGTTGCATATATAACTTATATTGCCCACATACTGTAAGTATATATGTATGTGTATACATATATATGTGGATGTGGATGCATGTGTGCATCTGTATACTATACACTATACTATGGTATACATGTTTATCTATAAATTATTTTATAGTATGTATCCTGTAAGCATATGTGCATTGTGTGCATGTATTTTTATATGTGTATGTACTTATATACCCACACTATAGTATACATGCTGTATAATATAGATCATGTCTAGATATACACCCAGGAGGTTGCAAAGCCCTTAAGGGCAAGAACAGCCCTATTTTTCTCACCCTATCTCTGGCACTAGCACACAATCTTGTACAAGTTCTCAATAACTGTTAGCTGAATTGAAGTGGAATGGATGAAAGCTCAGTAAGGGAACCCTGGCAGTTTCAGGGCAGATGAGAGGGAGGTGAGCTCCGGGGAAGGGGACTCATTTCTGCAGACACAGGTTTCCAAGGAGTCATTTCTGCCCTGGGCAGGAGGGGACATCGCTGTCTCTGGGAGGCCTCGGCAGAGTAAGTAGGGAGCTGGAGGGCAGGGGTCTGGGGGAAGCTTGTCCTGGCCTGCCCCTGCTCATGGGCGGCCTGACCCAGACCTCTCAGCTCGGACGGTTGTCACAGCTTTGCAGTTGGGGGACAGGCTCCAGGAGCCCAGTGACTAGCCTGTGCCTGTGGACGAAGTCTCTGGGACGGACAGCCTTCGAGAAGGAGATACAGGGCCTCCCTGCCTGCCTGGCAGGGGCTGTTAGGGTGACAAGAAGTAGGTAAGTGGGAAGACTTTGAAGGACTCTCCAGGAAAGGTCCATTATCCGAAGCTCTCCAGCTCCTACCTAGTCTCCATCGGCCACAGCTCTGGGCCTTTGTGCTTCCTCTGTTTCCAGTATCCAGCAGGGAGCACTTGCTTCGTGCTTTCCCCCTTCCTGGAAGGGCTCCCAGACCAGCCCCTTCATCTTGCCCAGAGAAGCTGGCATTTAAGGGTAGTCCTGCTCTCCCTTGGTCTCCACACCAGCCTTGGGAAGTCAGTACTGTTATTGTCCCCATCTAAAAGATGAAGCCATTGAGCCTCGGAGGTGTTAGATGACTCACTTAGGACCACACACCCGATGAGTGTCGGAGGCTAGAGCTGACCTTGAAGCTTTGTGCTTTATAACATGTCCCCGCATGAGGCTCACACATGTGTCTAGTCTTAGTGGCTGGTCTTGAAGAGTGGCTGTGGAGGAAAAAGACTGCCAGCCCTTACCCAACTCTGGGAACCAAGAGCTATTATTATGCCCATTTTACAGATGAGGAAACTGAGGCAGCAGAAGTGACTTGCTCAGGATCATGGGGCTAGTAGGTTTCTGAGGCTGGATGTACATAAATAGGTCCTTGGAGAAACTCACCCACCCCTATCTGCCCATGCATGCAGCACTAAAAGTAATAGCTTGGCTATATTTTGGGTTCACTAGGTTTTTATTTGCATCAAGTAAAATGGAAGCTTTTGTGGGACAGGTCTGAGGACCTAACCATCATTTATAACATCGTTTCTATGGAAAAACTGACTCTGCAGTAGTCTGCCAGCTAACAAGTGAATATTGATGGAGCCAAGAGCCTCTTTCAGGTTCTGACTGGAGTAAGGTAAGTGTCAAAACCTGGGCATTCCCATGCTTCTGCTGTCAGGATGCCATGGAGACCCTCATTGGAAGGAGGTCATGAAGCTTCCACCGACTGAAGCTGGGGGGGCCCCAGCTTGGGGGTACAGGGTGACTCAGCCGGACCATGGCTCCACAGGAATAGAGCATTAAATAAAGCTCAGGTCAACCACAAGCCTTGGCCAAGGGACAGTGCCCTGAGGTGCCAGCCATCCCAGGATACAAAGAAGGGCAGGGGACAGTAAAATCTCACCCTACTTGGGAGTTCTGGACGTGGCCCAAGTCCGTGATGGCCTCCTCCACCAACCTGGCAGGAAACTTGGGCCCCCAGGACCCCATCTCTTATGGCCCACAAAGTGTAAGTCAGCTGGATTGTTTTGAAATCAGGAGCCACCTTTAAAACGGGAGAGTCCAGAGCAGAGCTGGTGGGCCGGGGGCCCTCCCAGTGGTTGCTGAGCGCCCCCAAACAGCTCTATTTTTTATATTTTTTGTGTTTATTTTATTTTTGTTTCTGTGATCCTGTTTTTCCCCTCGGGGTCCCTGCTGTGCTTGGGCACAGGGGGTAAAGATCTCGCCACTTTCTAGGTGACCGCCAGCCCTTCCTTTTTCTGGAGGTCCACCAGAGAAACTGGCAAAGCATCTGTCAGGCCAGGAAATCCAGGGGAGCTGAGGTGGTGAGCTCCATGACTGAGCTAGCATGAAAGCAGCCAGGGAGAGGGGAGGGAGCTGGGAAAAGAGGGTGCTTCTTATACTGGCCATGCAGCCCTGGACAGTGGCCAGAGCCTGGGTTTCTTGAAGAAGTCCTGGCTTCCCTGGAGGAAGTGACCTCCTGTACCATTTCCCACTGACGGCTGCAGTTGCTGCTGCTCCTCCCCTTACCCTGGAAAATGACTTTGTAGGAATCTTAGGGAGGCAACAAGGTGCAGGGGGGTGGGGGAGGGGCCCTTGGGGCTGTGTCACCTTGCCCAAGTCCCTCACCTGCAGGGTCTGCTTTTAAAGACTCAGAGTGGAAGGCTGTTATTTACAATAGAAAAGGCCTCCTGGAGGGCAGTGTCTGCCCCTTTTCCTCGGCAGGGGCAGTTCTCCTTTTCGGGAGGGTTCCGATTTCCCGGTCCTGGCACATAGTAGGTGCTTAATCAGTACTTGGGAGTGAAACGCGGCTGAGTGGGCACTTGTGGCCACGGCAGGCCCGGCCTGCGGTAAGGAAACCTTTAAAGGTCCCTCGTGGTGGGCCTTGCTGCCCAGCTCCCTTTAACTATTTTAGGGCTCGGCTCTGCACAACGCCGGCAAATCTGGGCCCTGGGGTGACGGGCCCCGACGTTCCGACCGCCGGCGCCTGCGGAGAGTGCCCCATTGTTCTGGTTCTGCAGGCTGCGGGCGGCGCTAGGACCCAGGGGCTGAGGGAGCGCCGGGCCCCGTACACTGTGTTCTGTCCCGAACCACAGGAAACCCCAAAGTGAACTGAACTTGCGGCTTGGTGGGGCGGGCGCGTCCTCTCCCTGCTAACCCCGGCCCCCACTTGTCTCTCACATCCTGTGTAACCTGGCCTGGCCCGGGCCTGGGGAAAGCATCATCAGCTGGGAACAGATGGCGCGCTGGCGGGCTGCAGGAGACTCATGTTTGGCTAACCTCAGTTTCCTGATTCAGCCTCTGGTGGTGGAAACTTTTTTAAAGACAGTGCTGAAGACTGGGGAGCAAAGGTAACTTTTCAGGCTGTCCCAGGGGCAGGGGAAACAGCTGATGGCCCTGCCCTTCCTCTTCTTCCTCCTCCCCCTTTCCTCTTCCTCCTCCTTTTCTTCCTCCTCCTCTCCTCCTTTTTCTCCTTCCTTCTCCATCTTTCTCCTCTTCCTCCATCTCTCCATTTCTTCTTCATTTTCCTCATCCTCCTCTTCTTCCTCCATCTCTTTCTCTCCTTCTCCATTCTTCCTCCTCTTTTTCCTCTCCTCCTCCTCCTTTTTCATTTCTTCCTTTTCATCTTCCTCTTCCTCCATCTCTCCATTTCTTCCTCTTCTTTCTCTTCTTCCTTCATCTTTCTCTCCTCTTTCTCCATTTCTTTCTCCTCTTCCTCCATCTCTCCATTTCTTTCTCTTCCCCTCCTCCTCTCCTTTTCCTCCCCCTCTTCCTTCTTTTCTTCTTCCTCCATCTCTTCCTCCTCCTCCTGTTTTTCCTCCCTTTCTCTCTGATGTCTCATCCCCTCTGGGACCTGGAAGGCCTGCTCTGCCTGCTGTTGGGGACTGGAAGCAGCTGCCAAGTGCAGAGCAGAACACTGGAGGGGCAGGTTCAGTTTTTGTTTCTAGGATGCTGGGATATGCTGTCCCACCAAGCTATTTTTATTGCATGGAAAACAAAAACAACCCCAACCATCCCAGCACAAAAACAGAATCTACCACGCTGTCCAGTGTGCAATCACAACATGAACTTCTCACATCTCCTTTCCCTCCAAGTCAGCTCACAGGGGGTTTGTGGAACCCCCCCTCCATCCCTGCCTAGGCCGGGTGATCTCTTCCCTTGCTTTGCTGGACCAAGCCCTAAGTCTGGGCTCCGAAGCCACCCAGTGGGGCTTTACCAGGACAACTGCTGTAGCTTCTCCCAGGTCCCGAAACAAACTGCAGCCTGAACACACCCATGAAATCTGGCCCCTGAATAAACAGGAGAGGTACCTGGCTGTAGGTAGAGGGAGTCAACTTGTGGGGGAAAGTGAAACTTTGGGGAAAGTAAATGTGAGAAACCAAAAACATCCTAAGTGCAATTGTGCAAGCTCAGGGGAGATTTCTGAAGAACCAATTTTCCCTTTTCAACTTGAAGTTCTCATTTAATTTAATTTTTAAAAATGTGTTTACAGAGGTAATTTGGGAAGGGGGGAAATTTATTGGTAAGATGTAGCCAGAATAATAGAATCACTTTTCCCCAACACTCTTATAATGGTCTCAGTCCGGGGGAGAGTGGGCTCTGGTTTAACCACCTAATGCTCACCACTCCACCAAGGGTACTCCCCATTTTGGTGTGGCTTGGGGATGGGTGAGCCTACATTTCTGCTACTTCTGGGCTGGGGTAAGCAGAACCTTGTATTTTACAATAAAGCTGTGCAGGTGCATTTGACTTCTTTATGGGAATCCTTTCACTTGGGGATTTCATAAGCTTTCCCACCTATTTTTCAAGGATCGTTCTGTGCATTAACTCTGCTGATTGCTGATCGACCCCTTCCCAAACTCAGGGGTTAAGCCCCTGGAAAGGGGTTACTAAAATGGCCACCACTGCTCTCTGGTCCCTGTGCTGGATGTTGGCTTCTGTAGAGCCACCAGAGTAATGGGAAGATCACTGGACTTGGAAATTCAGGAGTCTGGGATTGTTAGATGGTGCTTCCTATGGATCAGTCTCTGCACTAAACACTGTACAAATATTATTGCTTTTAATCTTTGCCACAATCCAAGGAGGAGGGTGCTACGATTTCTCCCATTTTACAGATAAGGAAACTGAGGCAAACAGGTTATATGCCCAGGGTCCCCCAGCTAGTAGGTAAGTCAAATCTTCCGGACACCAGGCTTTGTGTTCCACCTGACTGCCTATCAAGATAGGTTTCCTGGAGGAGGTGGAACTTAAAGCGGGGATTTTGAGGAAGCTAGAAATTCTAGGAAGTAAAGGTAAATGAGTATATTTCAGGCATGCAGGACAGCCTATGCAAAGGCATGGAGGTGGGAGATGAGAGGTTTCAGGAAATAGAACAAGTCAGACAGTTTGGCTGGGACATAGTAAGTAAAAGAGTAATGAACAATGAGCCTGGTCTAGTAAGTTGGGGCAAGAGTTTGGATTTAATCCTGAGTTAAGAGAGCCTTTTGATCTACCTTATGATCTTGGACTTCTAAGAGAAAAAGACCCTGGAAACCATCTAGTTCAATCCTGACATTTACCTATGAAGCCCTGGGGTGGTTAAGAGATTAAGGTGATAAGTGACATGTAGAATTTGAACTCAGGGCTCAGGAGCTAAATCCAGTTTTTTATTTTTTTAATTTTAATTACACCAATGGGGAATTTTGCTAAGAAGGGATGATTCTGCTCTCAGCTGTCCTTATCATTCTGGTCAGCAGGTTCTACAAGTGGAATTCCCATCAGTTTTTTTTTTTTTTTGGTTTTTGCTGAGCAATTGGGGTTAAGTGACTTGCTCAGGGTCACACAGGTAGGAAGTGTTAAGTGTCTGAGGTCAAATTCGAACTCAGGTCCTCCTGACTTCAGGGCTCATGCTCTATCCACTGGTCACCTAGCTGTCCCTCCCATCGGTTTTTACAAAGGAAAATTGATAACCTGATTTCAAAAGATGAAATGATAAGAGGTCACTATGCAATCAGCTTCTGATGATTAATATCAGGTGATTTATAAAACAGGTTGACTCTGGTTGCCCTAACAGCTAGGCAGTGCAATGCATAGAGCCTGGGACCTCTGGAGGCAGGAAAGTCTGCATTCAAATCCAGCTTCAGATGTTTACTGGATGCATGACACTGGGCAAGTCACTTAATCTTTACCTGCCTCAGTATGCTCCTCTGTAAAATGGGGATAGTAACAGCTCCCAGGGTTATGGGGATAAAAAGAGCCATTTGAAAAGTTTTTTGTAAACTTCAGAGTACCACATACATGTTATCTATTGTACTTCTTGTGCTAATTGTGTTAGACTCTGGAACCTGCCACGCCTCCAGGTGAGATCTGTAATATCCCTGAAAAGTTGTTCCTAACCTTCCACACAGGGAATGGTGATAGAAGAGGGCCTGTTTTCCAGAGGATGATGTGAACTTAGATGGATAACTTGTGTCCTGCCCAGATGGTATCTATTGACACTTCACTCATTCATTCAAAGCTCATTTTTGGTTTGGATTTGGGATTTCAGTGGCATAAAAGCCCACCCATGGGCGCAGGGTGCAGCTCTCCAAGTCCTATTCAGCTTCAGTTTTTAGAGGATGGTCTGGAGCACGAAGGGGTAAGTGATTTGCTTCCCATAGATAAATAAAAACTAAGTATTTGTATCTCTAGTGCTTAATAAATAACTATTGATTGATATATTGACCCTGATTCCAATGCTTCCTCTTTTGACAATAATTATTAATAATAAATTATATTAATTGACAATATTAATAACAGCAGCAGCAGCAGCACTGGACTTGGAATCAAGAAGACTCATCTTCCTGAATTCAAATCCAGCCTTAGACACTTACTACTTGTGTGATCCTGGGTGAACCACTTAAACCTACTTGTCTCAGTTTCCTCATCTGTAACACTATGTTTATTATATAAAATAATAGTTCATAGTCACATTGGCTAAAATCGATCAGGTATTTTGAGGTGGGTGCTGCCAATATTATTGTTTTTATTTGCTAGATAAGGAAATTGGGCAAACCCCAGAGGAAGGATCCTTGGGCCTGTGATGCAATGTCAGGGCCCTTGAATTGGCCATCTTGTCTTTCCAGGTGGGTTAGCCAGCACATTAGCATTTGAAGTGTTGTGTAGCCACCCAGTTTCTGAAGTCGTTTCCAGGGTGTAAGTGGTGATTGATTTCTCCTCCTCCGGTTCCCTACTTGTCCGAGGGGGATTTGACTAGGTCCTGACCAGAGATGAGCCAGAAGGATGCTCTGTTCTGTGCTTGCTTCTCCTCAGCTGCCTTTCTGAAGGATCCAGGCCTGAATGTCCCTTTCAGGATGCATGGGGAAGAGGGGCCAGCTTCTCTCTGGCTCACCAAGAACCTCCATCTCCTCCGGTTCCAGGGTCCCCGTGATGGTGAGGTAAGGATCCTGTGCACTGACTGAAGGGTTCTCAGAATCCTCCCTCCCCTCTAAGGGTTAAAACAGGATTTAAAAAGCACCAGGGCTAAGTCACTGGCGAGGGAGCCGAAAGGCCCGTTGGCTGAGAGTGAGAGGACCAGGTCATCTCCCTTCCCAAATTTGCCATGGATCATGTAGCAGGAAAAAAAGGAGCAAGAAGACAAACTAAGAGCCCTCGGCCAGCGGCCTAACAGTCCTAATGCATTGGCTCTCCATCTATGTGCTTGACGGAGAAGAGCGGTTCAGAGAAGAGAGTTGGAGGCTATTCCAGGCTGAGAGCACCACGGAGGGAGGAGAAAGACTTTTGTCTGGAAGAAAAAATAGAAAATTCTCTGCTTCCCCATCTACTTTAAATTTAATCATTTAAGGTTGTTTCTTTTCCTGCTTTCCTGGCACACAGCCCAGAGCTGGAAGGACCCGGGAGCATCCAACTTTTTCCTTAAAAAAAATTATGTCAGTGCTCATTTTCTAGAAAGATTCCAAATATGTTCTCACCACCTAGTGGCCTGCAAAAATCTCCTTCAAGACACTTTCTTAGCCAACACGCAGTTTAGCTGCTGGAAATACTGACTTCTGGCTCCCTGATTCGGACTTTCATCTCATTTGTCAGAGGCAGTTGGGGCTAAGCAAGTTTGGAAGAATGGGGTTTGTGAAGGAATATCCTTCCCTCCTTGATTTCTTGGGGCCAGTTTTACTATGGATGCTTTCAAGGGCTGTCTTTCCTTTGAGTGAAAATTGGGGGTAAGATTGTTGACGCTCTCGACCCTTAATCCTGACCCCATTCATGGAATGGGATAGAACCTGAAGATAATCCGTCAGTCATTCATTAAGCACTAATGCTTGCCAGGTACTACACTAGACATTGGGACTGTGGAGACAAAAATGGGGGAAAAAAAAAGGGTCTTTGCCCAAAAGGAGCTTATGTTCTATTGCAGGGAGATCTGTCCATGTATAGATATTGTTGTTGTTGTTCTATATTTTCTGTCATATTTGACTGACCCTTTGTGATCCCATCTGTGGTTTTCTTGACTGGAATGGTTTGTTATTCCTTCAGCTCATTTTACAGAATAAGAAACTGAGGCACACAGGGTGAAGTGACTTAAATATCTGAGGCCAGATTTGAATTCACGAAGATGAGTCTTTCTGACTCCAGGCCTTGGGCTGTATCCACTGTGTCATGTAGCTGACCATAAATATTATGCATATACTATATTTTTAAAAATTAAGATAGTTTTGGGGAGAAAGAGAGGAAGCATTTTTTTTATTAGGTACCAGGTATTATATTAAGTGCTTTACAAATATCTCATTTGATTCTCACAACCTTTCAAAGTAGGTCCTATAATTATTCCCATTTTACAGTTGAGGAAACTGAGGCAGGTGGACATTCCCTTAAGTGACCTGCCCACAGTCATACAGCTAGTAAATGTCTGATGAGGGGGAAGGGATTAGTAGCTTGGGGCAGGGGATATCTCACCTAGGTGACACAATAAATAAGCTTTGAAGAAAACTAATTCCAGGAGATAGAACTGAGGAAAGGATTTCAGGCTTAGAGGATGGCCTCTGTAAAAAATATATGGAAGGGAGGGGTGTCCTGGGCAAGGAAAAGCAGAGACACTTTGGCCAATTTGTAGAGTTCACGAAGAGTAATAAGGTAGGTTAGGGTCAGACGTGTAAGTGATTTTAAATGTCAGCAGTTTATAGATGATCCAAGAGATAATAGGGAATTGCTGCAAGCTGTTGAATAGGGAGTGAACATCCATCAGACTAGTGATTTAGGAGATATATATATATATATATGTATGCTTAAAGCTCTCTGAGGATGATTGGAGATGAGCCAGTGGGAGACCTGGGCCTTTTTAAGCTAAGGTCTTTAACAGGTCTCAGTTTGACTAAGGCAGCAAATATTCAGGGATTAAAGTTAGGGAAGAAATGAGGCAGAGAATAGCTTCTTTCAGCTTGTCAAAAGGGAAAAAAAAGTTACTTAGTGCCCAGACTGGGAGCTGGAAACATGGGCTCATTTACTGTGGGCAAAAAAGGGGCGAGAACCTTAACCCCAAGGGATGGAGGAGTGGGGTAAGATTGTGAAGGCCTGGGAACTCCCCTGCACTAATAGAAAGTGAAGGTCCCAAAGATTTACATGAAATGATGCTGCGCAAACAAGCAGAACCAGGAATACATTGTACACAAGGACAGCAAGATTGTGCAAAAATCAACTGTGAAAGACTCGGTTCTTCTCAGGGGTTCAAAGCAATCCCAATAGACTTTGGAAAGAAAATGCCGTCTGCATCCAGGAAAAAACCATGGAGACTGAATGTAAATCAGCACATGCTATGTTCACTTTCTTTTTTGTTTTTCTTTGTGGTTTTTCCCTTTTGTTCCGAATTTTCTCTTTCTTCTAATATGATTCATAAAGAAATGTGTATTTAGAAACTGGAAACTGAATGGTTGCCCATCAATGGTATATGAATGTCATGGAATATTATTGTTCTGTAAGAAACGACCAGCAGGATGATTTCAGAGAGGCCTGGAGAGACTTGCATGAACTGATGCTGAACAAAATGAGCAGAACCAGGAGATCATCATACACAGCAACAACAGTATTACATGATGATCAATCCTGATGGACATGGCTCTCTGCAACAAAGAATTGTCTCAAACCAGTTCCAATTGTTCACTGAAGAAAATCATATACACCCAGAGAGAAGGATATGAAATTTGGACCACAATATATCATTTCAATGCTCTCTATTGATGTTTGCTTGCATTGTGTTTCCTTTCTCAGATATTTTTTGTTCATGTAGATATGATTGTTCTTGCACAGTAAGATAAGTGTGGAAACATGTATACATATATTCGACTTGTCAAGTATTTTAATATAATTAACATGTAGTGGATTTCCTGCCATCTAGGGGAGGGGAGGGGACTGGGGGGGAAAATTTGTAATGGAAAGCTAGGTAAGGATCAATATTGAGGAATTACCCATACATATGTTATACAAATAAAAAGCTTTAATTAAAAAAAAAAGAAATGTGTATTTAAAAAGTTAATATACAATTATATGTTATAACCAAAAAAATTAATAAAAAATTTAAAAAAAGAAAAAAAAAAGAGTTAAGGTCCAGGACCTTGAATACAAAGTTGGAAGGGATCTCCAAGATCTGCTGTCAGTCATCGGGACTTCATAACTAACTTTATTTTTGCTCTGGGCTCCTTGGGTCACTTCTGAGAACCTTGTTTGCTTTCATAATTGAAGGAAATGATAAATTTCAGCTGGAAGTTACTGAAAATAAAGATGTCATGTATATATATATATATATATATTTTTTTTTTTTTTTTTTTCTGTTCAAGTTTATAGAACCCTTGAAATCTGTAGGCCTCAGATTAGGAATCCCTGGTTTTACAGAAGAGGAAACTGGGGTCTTGAGAGACAAAGTGAAAGGGTCTAGAACAATTAAGTAATAGATCATGAAACAGATTTAAACCCATATCCTTTCACTTCCAGTTCGGCACTTTCTCCACTCCAGGCTGTCTAATGACTTAATGGCACATAGTATCAGGGTAAATGGTTACACGAAGCTGATTATAATACCCTGGAGAACAAAGTGAGAGGAAAACCAGATATTTGCTTTGCTTGTCTAATGCAATGCTAATTACAGTCATTTCTGTGAACTGCTTCCCGTTTCCATTTATGGCTAATTACAACGCCACACAATAACAATTACACACACAGACACAAGTGTGTATACAGACAGACGCAGCTAATTAAACCTGTCGGATTAACTTTGCTCTAAGTCCAATGTGGTTATGACGGCAAACTACAAAAGCTTAGCTAAGTAGAATCAGGAGGATGGCGGCCCAGGGCAGCTCCACTGGTCTCAGGATCCATGGCTGTCTCAGGTGCTTTCCCAGCCCTTACCAAACTTAGTACGGTATTGGTCTCGTGAAAAAGACAAGGGACCCTCCATTGGGCTGGACTCAGCCCCCGGCCCGCTACTTCCCAGGCCCCGATGGCAGACAGCCCCCAGCATCTCGTACTGACTCTGTCTTTATGTAGGTCCGGAGCGCAGGATTCCCTAACGGATTCCCGTTCGCCCTGGGCTTTCCCAGAGAGCCCCTTGCTAGAGAGCCCCGTGTAAGGAAAGCCTCTTGCCTTTGCATCCGGGCACACATACCCACGTTTCCCTCCTTTGCCCTCTCCCAGGACTCCCACTAGAACCAGACCTCTGAGAACGGGCGTCGTTCCCAACTTTTGCCTCCTAGGTGAAGGCTCTGGGACGGCAGTGCCGGACATGGCTTCCTCCAAATGCCCGCCCCTAAAGGGGGCGACTTTTCCCCGGACGAAGGGGCAAGGGATCCATGTAGAGAGATAAGCGGGTCCGAGGTGATCTGAAGGAGAGAACTGCAGAGGAAGGCTCCTTAGTGAGGAGGGAGAGGTGATGGGAACGCAGAGATGGCGGATGGAACGTTGAGTAAAAGGGAGACTCAAAGGGAGCCACGTGCAGCAAAGCGCGTCCTCCTCTCGAGGCTTGCGGTTATCACCTCTGTCACAGCCCATCCCTTCCCAGGGTTCATCCCGCACTTCCAGGGACTGTGGGCATCTCCCACTCAGCCTGCTGGCTCTCCCTGTTCCTCGTCCGTCGTTCTCGTAGCCCGGCTGGTGTTTCTGCATCTCTTCCAACCCCTCTCCCATCCTTTCCTGACAAGCCCACCCTGATCTGAATGCCCAAAGACTAAGGCACTTCGGCACGCGGCAAACTCCTGGTCCTGGGATTCGGGGACCCCCCCTGCCCAATCCCTCCCTCGTGGATGCGCTTCCCGACAAACTGGACTGCCATCTTCCCGCTTGCAGTTGGCCCCATCTCTATGTTAAAGTCCTGTTTGTCCCGACTCACCTGACCCGAGAAATCCTCAGCTTCCCTCAAATGAGCTCGCGGTAGCCTTCTACAGGAAGCCCTTTTGGAACTTCATACCTTCACCCCTTCCCCCTACCTCCCTTGCTTACTGCTGTTTCAATCCTACTTTGCACCATTTCATACAGAGGTTATTTACTTGTCTTCCTATTCCCCAGCTCCCAGTGTAATAAGAAGGAAAAGAGGACTTCATATTTTGCCTTTCGATCTTGAATGCTTACTCGTAGTTGATTTCCCTTTCCTTAAATTTTTGATATCCTTATCTGCTTCTTTTTCCTGTGTTTTTATATGATGCTTCTTAAGGTACATACTGTAAACCCTTCATCTCCAGCAAACACAATAAACTCCTTAAGGATGGATATTACATCATTTTCAATCTCTGTACCTTCAGTACCTAGCATACTATAAGTGCTTAATAAAGTTGAGGTGAAATGAAATTTCTTCTCTTTAATGGGCATTTTTTCTACAGAGAATACTTGCATGTAAGCATATTTTATAAAGAGCAATATAAGCTTAAAAACATTATTACTGTTAATCTTAAAATACAACACTCAAATACAATAAATTTCCATCAAAGGAAGGGGGTATTTTTTTCGTGATAGAGCTGACTCCTTTGTTGGAAATTTATGGGATATGTAGATATATGTGAACATGTTATTGTACTAAGTTCTAAGTTTTATTAAAAACGCCAATAAAGCAGAAGACAAATCTTCAGGGAAAAGTCCCAAATGTGAAGTGTTTACTTTTGACTAAACAGAAAACAAACAAAAAATAAAAACAACCCTAACATTTTAGGAAACAAAAACACTGTCCTATTCCAAATCTATGTATATCTGTGTAATTGTATTCAACATGTAAGCTACTTATTCCATTGACTTCCATTTCTATCACTTCATAAATCTGCTTATAACTAACTGACTGTATACTTGATTCAATCATTACCACTGCTGGTTGCAAAAATTGCTCATTAAAAACCGAGTATTTCTGTATAGACAGATTGTCGCTAAGCCATTTTTGTTTTGTGTTTGTGTTCACAGGCCTTCTCCCTTCTCATTCTCCCAACCCCTTTCTGGCTATCTTTGGGTCAAAGGGTGTGATTGATTTCATGATTTATACAAAGTGTCTGTCTCAAAAGTCTTAAGTACAGTTTTTTTTAAAAATAAAATTTTTAAATTAATTTTTTTTGACTTGCATTACAATTTTATTTTTTAATTAAAGCTTTTTATTTGTAAAACATACGTATGGGTAGTTTTTCAAAATTGACCCTTGCAAAGCTTTCCGTTACAAATTTTTCCCCCCTGGTTCCCACCCCTCCCCAGATGGCAGGAAGTCTACATGTTAATCATGTTAAAATACTTGACAAATCAAATATGTGTATGCATATTTTTACAGTTATCTTGCTGTGCAAGAAAAGTCGGATCTACAAGAAAAAAAAATCTGAGAAGGTAAACATAATGCAAGCAAACATCAATAGAGAGCATGAAAATGTTATGTTGTGGTCCACATTCATATCCCTCTCTTTGGGTGTATATGGCTTTCTTCATCACTGAACAAGAGGAACTGGTTTGAATCACATCATTGTTGAAGAGAACCGTGTCCATCAGAATTGATCATCATATAGTCTTGTTGCTGTGTATAATGATCTCCTGGTTCTATTGATTTCACTCAGCATCAGTCCATACAAGTCTCTCCAGGCCTCTCTGAAGTTGTGCTGCTGGTTGTTTCTTACAGAACAATAATATTCCGTAACATTCATATACCATAATTTATTCAGCCATTCTCCAACTGATGGGCATCCATTCAGTTTCCAACCACTACAAAAAAGGCTGCCACAAACATTCTTGCACAAAAAGTAGTTTAAAGCTACTAGAGAGCTTTTCCAAAAACCCCCAGCAGCCCACAGGAAGCAGTTTCTCCTAAGACCCGTCAAATTTTTTTTTTTTTTTTCTGTTTGTATTTTAAAGTTTCAATTTGTACTTCTTTTCATGGGGATATTAACAGTATGAACTTCAATCTTTGGCCATTTATTGAATGGCCATATTTATTGAATAAGGAATGCTTATTGAACAGCTCTACGAGCTTCTTGTCCCTAGAAGTGATTCAGGAGAAACTTTCCCTGGTGGGAAGTCAGACTAACTTTTACAGGCCTTTTTAACTCTACATTTCTACGATCAAAAGGAAGTTAATGTTAAATGAAAAATATCATACTAACTTTAAATATGTAATACAATGGCTGTGTTAAGTTCCTTAGGCAATTATGTATAAAGTTACAAAAAGGGAAAAGACATGAAGTACTTTCACTGGAAAAATTGAAAATGTGTACTGGCTTACTAGAGTCAAGCTCTTAGAAGTTCTTTGTTAATTATTCAAAATTTTGATGCAAACATGTAAAATCTATTTAGAAATGCAATTGCTTTCTAAATATGAACTTGTATACTTTTAGTTGAGAAAAATAAACATGGAAGCAGGTTTGTGTGGAGCCTGGAACTTGTGTTTTCTGGTTTGGTTTCTGGGCTAGAACAGTGGTTGGAGTTAAGAGCTCATTCCAAGGTCCTCTATTGACTGAGCTAAGTAACCAGGAGGTCTCTAACTGTACAGTACTCCCAGCCTCATATTCATCAGTCAACACCAAGTACCAGCTAATTTCTGTTAAGCATTTAGAACTCATGAAATCAAAGACAATCAGTACCAGGATTTTACTTATTTATTAAACTGGTCTAAGTAGGTTAATTTTAAGTCATTAAAAAACAAATAAGCCCAATTCCAAAAAACAAAGATGCTTTCTAAAAGGTAAAATTTACACATGGTTCAATAATGATGTCTGCCACTCTGGGACCTCAGAGGGAGAGCAGAAGCTGTCAATTTTCAGGCTTCCTTATCATTGGAGAAGAAACCTATTCAGGCATAGGAGACGTAACTCCAAATATCTGTACAGACAAATCCATCAGATGCAAAGTGAAACATCTCCATTTACTTATGAGAAATGGTTTTTCCCTTACTGACAACAAAGCAATTTAACCTCTCCTCCCCCCTCCCCCCATCCCTGAGACTTTAAAGAAACCAATTTGAAGCCCTTTGAAAGGATTGCTTTGCCATGGAACAGCTTGAGTCCAGCACTGGGAAGAGCCTTCGATTTCTGGGTTTAAAAGGCCCCTGCTGTTTCCCTTCCACACTGTGCCCACATGAAAAAGGTGAGGTCCTTTACAATTATTCAGCATGCAGTTAACAAGATCTTGTCACAAAGTTGGACTCAACAGTGCCAAGGTATCAAATGACAGAAAATACAGCTAGCATTTTTTTTTTCCTGCCCTTCATCTGGATCTGTCCTGATTACAATCCCAATTTATCTTCAAAAACGAATGCTATCTTTCCTACCTTTTTATTTTGACCATGCCTTGGTGAGGTGCTCCAGGACCTGAATGACTGACTGGGTGGATTCTTCTCCCAAATGGACTACTTTGGACACATACACGGCTCGTTGAGCGAAGTTTTCTAAAAAATCCCTCAAACCCCCAATGGAAACCTTCCAATTCTCTGAAACCGATTGTCTTACTTAACCCAATCTCCAGGGGGTTCTTAGGGAAGAAAAATGCTCCCCTGTCAGATAGCCTAGTTAAGTTGTAGTGTTTTTTTTCTCCCCACAGGTGTTCTAACTTACACGGAATGTAGTTTATTACCGAGGCACCAAGTGTGAATGTAAGCAAACCATTTCAGATGCAGCTCTGAATCCCTGGATCCCAGAGACCCGTGCAGAAAAGACCCTCCCCATCTCTGCCCTGGCTTGTGCTTCAGAGGCAAGACCAGCACCCTCAGCCCGAGGAGGGCGTAAACCCCAGCAGCTGCTCGATGGGCTTGTACCGCCATTCATCGGCCTCCAGCTCTTCCACCAAACCGGCCAGTTTTTCCATCCGAGCCACTTGCTGATCTGGAAGTGAAGAAGACGGGGCATGGCAATATACCTCACACTAAATATAACAGCCACAGAATATTAATTTATTAATGACCATAGCTCATTAATAAAATCAACAATTTTTACTCAGCCTTATTCTAGTCATTAAAAAGCAGCTTTACTTTGTGCTGGTCTGATCATTTTACAAAGTTTTAATTTGTGATGCTTCCCAGCAAACAAACAACTTTTATGACAATACAACCACCAGGCCTTCCCCTGCTTTCCATTTCATTAGTACACTACAGATCAGAAGGCCTCTGAAGGCACAGCACATCTTTTCATGTTATCAGTCCTATTTAATCCTAATGAGTCATCATATGTTTAGAGCTCGGGTTGGGAAGGTGTCAAGGAATCAGCCTAAACTGGCCCATGCTCCATGAATACCCGTGAAAGCAACAATGAGGTCTCACTTCAAATCACCATTTATAGTCCATCCATGAAAAAAGGAACCCTTTTGATTCCTTCCCTATCCCATGCAGCTTTGAATACTAAGAGCCTCAGGTCAGAGGTAAGAGAAGCCCAATACTCTCCTAATGCTCCTGGTGGAGAAATCATCTGGAAAGGTGGAGAAGAGTATCACCATAATGCTTACTGTATGTAATATAACACACAGATAAAGGTCAATAACCAACTACAGAGAGAAACCTAAATGAGATGACCAGGACTTCGGTTACCAGCATCATTTCAGGCTTTCTACAAAGAAAGGTCTCAGTTAATGGTAATCAAGAGGACACTTAAATTAGTATTCCAAAGATGGGAAAGCATAGAAATGAATGGAACAGGAAAAGCGCCCCAGAAGTGGATTGCAGAAAAGATGACTTCTAACTTCATTAGGGGGCAGCTAGGAGGTGTGGCTCAGGACCTCGGGATGCCCTGGCTGGCTGGTAACTGCAGAAGTCCACTTAAACAGATGGTGAGTTTGGCAACTTGCATCACAAGTGCCCTGACCTTTGGAATTGTCTTTTTGGAGCCTCCACAGCCAAGCAGGCGACTCTCAGGCACTTACCATGTTTCACCTGTTTAAGTGTAGATGCCACTTGATAGCTGAAAACAGACTCACAAAGGAATCTCTCGGAGCCATCTGTAGAAAGGAATAGACAATACTTTATTGGCCCCCAAGACTTCTATATTTTTGACAAATTGAGTTAATGCTGGTTTGTGGTTTTCTATGCCAGAGCTAATTTCGGTGTCTTTCTGGAACGTCTATGTTTTTCAGTTTCCTCACCTTTGGTCAGTCTTAAAAATGTTTCTCAAAAAAGCAAAAGCCAACAACCCCACCCTAATGCCCTAGTCAACAGCTTCCTCTCAGATGAATGGAGCCTTTCTTTTAACCTTTTCTGAATATGATTTGCCCTAAAGGGTGCCTAAGTGACCATTGTGATATCCCTACCCCATTGCTCTGTAAAGCTTCCTGAGACACAGAACAGAGGTGGTACCTTAAGTTCAATTCTTTTCATTCTAAGAAAAATAAAGCTGGAAAAAACCCCCAAACCCCAGTTGTTGATCACTGAGATGATACTACTATTCCTCCCTCTATCAATACTGTTGAGTAATTTTATCCTTTAAACGCAGACTGCGACCTTGATTTTCCAAATGAACCAAAACATGGCCATTTTGAAGGAGATAAGACCATGGTGCAATTTCAGAAATCAGCACTGTGCCAATCCCAAGAAACACACAGCGTGTTGGCTGACTCACCCGCAAAGTCAGCACAGAAGTGGGTCTTGCCAGACAAAGGACTTGGAAACTGATTGTGAAAGTGGTGGGACTGTGACTCGTTGTGGTGCAGGGGCTGCCAAAGAACACAACCCAAATGTTGTATGTCTGTGAAGTAGAATGACCCCCACTCTTCTCTAGGAGGGCAGAAAGCACCTGCTGCAACTGTCTTATTGCAAAATCCTAAGCTCCGTGTGTGTGTGTGTGTGTGTGTGTGTGTGTGTGTGTGCGTGCGGGTGTGTGCACATGCGCGTGCTCCAGGTGTTTTTGGTAAACTGGCCATTCATTATGGCATCCTTGGGTCAGGTACTAACATCAAACTTATGCTGTTTATCAGCCTGGTATTATTTGGCAAAGAGAAAGGGGGTAATTCATTCTGTTCTCCATATCAATTTTTACTTTACTTAAAAGTCAAAGGAACAAAAAATAAATCAAACACAGGACAGGATATAGCTTGATTACACAATTAAAGAAAAAGAATTGCCGAATTGGAAAATTATGAAATAGGGTATGAAAAGCAACCTCTTCTCTGCATATTGTGCAATAGATTGAACCCCTTTTTCCATTTCACCCTCAGCGCCTAGCACAGTGCCCTGCACATAAAGGGCAATACACACTCATTGAACTGACTGAAGCACTTCTAACCTTCTATTCTTTTGACTAGATGGAGGTTACTCACAAACTACAATGAATCAACACAAATTTATTAAGTGCCTACTATGTGCTAAGCACTAGGGACACGCAGATTTCTATTAGTCTTGTGACTAACAATTCAATGAAAATGCTAAATGTGTTATGGCAAATAACTATACTTCAAACCACAGACAGACTGAAGTGATTATTTGACACCAATGTTGAAATTTATTATTTTAGCTTCTCAGCTGTAATGATCAGGTTCAGACAAAAAGCAGCAGTTCCATTATTAGTAGGCTATTTGGATAAAATACTGCAGTATTTATAGATATTTTATGACAGTGAATTTAAAATTTAAAATAATCTTTTCAAAAGCAGCATACCAATCCTATTCCTATCATTACTATTCCTTTATACGCTGATGTATCAAACAGATTTGCTGAGATCTGCAACTTAGTATTAACCACAAAATCCATCATTACCTACCCACATCCTATTAGATATGATGATACCAATCTTAAGCCTGCAATTTCTCCAGAGAAGACTTAGCTTATAATTCTTTAGTTTTTAGTTTGAAGCTACCATCAAATTCCCATTTAACATACCAAGTAGAGATAAATTAGCTTTCCTCTTAAGGGAACAGGAAAGATTATAAAATAGAGAAAAATTCAATTGTCCAAATATAACAATCTTGCCAATTCTAACAGATTGCTAATAAACTCATTTAAGAAAGTATCATCTGCTACTGGAAATTAAACAATGACTATCAATTTTTATTTATTTTATATTTTGATAGAAGGTTCTATAGTTTTTGTGGCTTAGGAAGTACCACTGAATTAGCCTGGTATAAAAAAGGGCAAGGAAGCATTAGAGCTTATGACATGGGAGAGTCCACTTCTGGACATTTTATGTGAGGTTTCACAAATCAGATAGCAGATAAGAGTATCTTCACAGGACAAATTGTAAAATATTTAGTTCATCTTATGGAAAAAGATGAAGACTTCAGTAGAACCTGGGGAGGCTTAATGGGTTAGTGGAAAGTTAACTGAATATGGAATCAAAATATCTGGAATCACAATATCTGGGTTCTGGTCCTTACTCTGTCACTAAGTCATTGGCTGAGCTTGGTTATTATAATCATTTCCTTCCTAGGCCTGTTTCCTCATCTTCAAAAAGAAAAGTGCTGAATAAGAAGATTCCCAAGATTCCTAATTTCTAACCATCTACTGTATGGCTCTACTGAGAGTTTTACCTATACTTCTGACATTAGCTTTTAATCATTTTTATTCAAGAGGCAGACAAATCTCATATATTTTACGACATTAAAGCAAACAACAGCAACAACAACAACAAAAACCTACAGGTGACATCCACTAGATGAAGACTAAAATTTTACTTAATTTAAAAACGTAAATGAAAGAAACATGGGAGATGAGTCTTATAAAATGGATATCCTTGTTAGCCCCTATTTATAGGTGCTATCTTTATTCTAATGCTTTCAATTTAATTTTTTCTCAACTTCGAAAAATTTATTTTGTCTTCCCATTACCACTGAAAAAGAGAAAAACAATCCTATTTTAACAAAAGGAGAGGTAAACAAAATGAATTTCCACATTATCTACGCCCCCCAAAAATGTCTCAAACTATATCTAGTCTTATCATGTCAGGAATCTGCATGCTTCATTGTGAATGCTTTGGAGTCAAAGTCATTACAATGTTGTTATTGTATAAACTGTTCTTCTGTTTCTGATCACTTCACTGCATCAGTTCATACTTTCCTAGGTTTCTCTGAAATTGTCCCTATCATCATCATCATTTTTTTTTTAACAACATCTAGTATTCTATTATATTTATGTCCTAATTGTTTATCATTCCTCAAATGGTGGGTCTTCCCTAAATGTCCAATTCTTTGTCATTACAGAAAAAGAGCTGCTAAGAACACTTTGGTTCCTGCAGGCCCATTTTAGCTTTCTCCCATGTCTCTGAGGTGTTGGTCCTGCTCTATCATTACTTTTTGGGCAGAGCTCCACATACTTTCCAGAAGGGCTGTACTGATTCCCAGCTCTACCAAAAGTGCATTATGTGCCTGTCTCCCCGGCCTTCCTCTAACATTTATTCTCAAATTGGCAAAAATGGTTAGAGAATAACCACCTTCCCATTGTTTCTAAGTTTGCTCTCTAAAAGGTCCAGTAATGTTTCCCAAATTTTGGTGAAGTTTTACAACCAGGAATGGAAACTTACTGGAGTTAGTTTACTTCAACTTTGAGACTTACCAATTTATATTAGAAAACAACCACACCTTTCCATAAATCGTAATGGGATGAGAGAGGAACCAGAACTGGAAAAGCATTAACATTTTAGATTCAACTCAAAGGGCTTTCTTTCCTCTTGCTAATACTTGAGGGTTATCTGGCTAGTGATGTTAATCACTGACTAGTGATGTTAATGATCTTAAGGACATGGAGATATTATCTATCAAAAGTAGTTTTTTTTCTTCCGTAGCTAGAATGAAATGTTGCCAACTTAACGTCCTTATTTTTAAATCTCCTCTTCTGCCTATGTGGAAGCTACTAAACAATTAAAGTTTTAATTTGCTAAGAGGCCTAATTCCTCCATTCCATGTAACTCATACTAGCATATGGGATACTGTGCTTGGGAAACACAACATTGGCTACAAGCTGCCTATAGGCCACTGAAGCTAACACATGAACCCTGCCGCATGGTCCTCCTAGCTCCAGATTTCCCTAAGACTACAAGACAGAAGTCCAAATCAGAATTGTTATTAATTACATTCCAGGAACAAAAATAAAATCTTCTGTTCGACATTTTATACCTTGGCTTCTTCCTTCCTTTCCCGGCTTATTCCCCTGCACATTCTGAGAACCAGCATGCTGCTGGGTTTTGTACAAGCTTCTCCATCTCCTCGCCAC